>APFE030335481.1:0-10829 GCA_000404065.3 Pinus taeda | reverse complement strand
GACAAACCACTCGATAGCGCAACGCAGAAACCAATTCTGGAGCACCGTATACGAAGGTGAAATTACGGCCTTGAAAATCGGGTAAGGGAATGGTCGCCGTTAACTCCATATTTACAGCAGGCTCTTAGGAATTTCTCGTCCAGAAAAATGCTTCGACGCTAGCCATGGCCATATTCAAAAGACATGCTCGGTTTCTTTCGCTCTTTGTGCAATGAGGGATCTATGCTGCTGCCTCAGACGAACTAAGTTAAAAAACCAAGTAACAGGGATTCAGATGATCTAGTTTAAAAAAAAAAACAAGAAACCGCCTAACCATGGATGCACGAGATTTAATTTAAAAAACCAATAAACATGGATGCAGAGGATCTAATTTAGAAAACCAAGAAACCGCCTCACCATGGATGCAGAGGATCTGATTTTAAAAACCAAGAAAACCAAGAAACCGCCTCACCATGGATGTAGAGGATCTGATTTTAAAAACCAAGAAAACCGCAGGCTCTGCCAAAATAAAACGCTCCCAGTGGCCATTATTCGAAGTAGGGATCTATTCTTCCGCCTCTCGTCAAGGATGCTGAAGATCTAATTTAAAAAACCAAACAACACTGCACATCTCAATTTATTTACAGGATTTGATCAATGCCATTGAATTTCCTAAAATCAAATTGATTCCTCTCTCATTCAGCTAATCTTGTTTGAACATAAATTTTACCGCAAAATTTTACCGCAATGCCTCATTTAACTGTGATCCCTGGCAGAGTTGTCTTGATTCAATATTTGATGCGCTACTTGCCTCTACCTCTGTCTCTGCCTGTCAGGGAACACAAGCATTCTGCCTCTGCCTCTGCCAGAATACAAGCAGACCAGACAGACAGACACACCAAATACATGACAGAAACGGACATAACAGAGACCAAACTACATTCATACGCACACACAACATACGGAGCTCGAAACGCACGAGACTAGACCACACAATGCAGGAAACTGGGAGAGGAGGATGAGAGGAACTGCAATATGAACCCAAAATTTGAATAGAATTAAAGCAATCAACATCCTTGACCCTTAAGATAACCTGTTCGATAAGCAACGTCACTTATCTCTCGCACTTTGCTATCACAGACAACCAATTTTACTAATTGCAGATGATGATGCGAATTCTGTTTGCAATGGATGGCTCGGATTATCTCTTAGATGATGATGGCAATTCCGTTTGCAACTGACGACTCAGATTATTTATCTCTTAGATGCGGAAAGACGCTCCAGCCTTTTTCAGAGCTATACCATAAAAGCACAAAAGCACAATCCGTATCATCTAACCAACCAAAAATAGTAATAAAGCACAATCTATGTCGCCTAACTAAAAATAGTAATAAAGGCGCAATCTAAAGCACAATCCATGTTGGTTAACTAAAAATAGTAATAAAAGCGCAACCTAAAGCACAATCTATGTCGGCTAACTAATAATAATAATAAAAGCACAATCTAAATCATTTAGGCAAAAATAGTAGTAAAAAGCATGACTTATGTCATCCAAGCAAAAATGGTAATAAAAGCACAATTCATGTCTTCCAAGCAAAAATAGTAATAAAAGCACAGTCCATGTCATCTAGGCAAAAATAGTAATAAAAGCACAATCTATGTCATCGAATCAAAAATAAATCCACTTGTTGGTTAAATTTTTTAAAATAAGAGCATGTAGATATAGAAGAAGGGTCATCACAATAACATTTTCATACCCTGGTTTAGGAATTAAGTAATTTAATCTAATTAAAATAGTCTTCAGACTCTCGAGATAACCTATGTCAATTTTCTCCTCTCATAAGCACTATGAGTTATCTTATATAAGCATTCTCCTTTGATAAGAACTATGAGATATCCTATGTCAGTGTTATACTATGGGCTTTCCCATCTTAATGGTCAATGCCTAAACTTCTATTTGTTAAACTACTCACTTTTTCATAATCAGCAAAACAGCTATGTAATTGGCAACAACTTGAAGCATGTTAAGATGAGGCTTGTGTTAACACTATTGGACACATACCTACACACGGTACCTCAAAAGCTCAAGTTGTTTCCTTTACCCCTTTGCTCAACTAGCAACATTTTCTTATCATGTTCCTATCTTCTTCTTTCTTCACAAAAATATCTACTACTTTTGCTACGAAATTAGTTCAAAATCACCATGATTCTCTTCCTACTCCACTTTTAATGTTTTTTTGTAGGCTTCCCTATTCTGTTCTTTCATTTTCCACATTTGCTCAAAATTTCATTTATTAGTTTCTTAATGCCAAAAGCCCATATTCCTAAATGTAATATCTCATATGTCAACACCTATATGTTTTAATCAAGCCCTAATACAATTGAATTAAATTCTTCATGATCATAAGTATAATATTTCGTCCAAGGCATCCAATCTTCAAATATGCTATTGATGACTTCTTGGAGCATATCATAGCTATGATACCAAAATGAAATGGACCCGCTTGCAATAATATTGTTCCCAATAAACAACAACAACAAACCCTTTTGCATAAAGTATATTTTAAGTTTGCTTTCTCACATCGATGCAAAGCTCGAACTCTTCCCAATTTCCTCCTTGGAACATCTCTCCTAAATATTTGCCAAGACGCTAAGCTGCTTGCTAATGCTCACAATCAAGAAACACCTAGTTTGATTGGCGAAGGAAAGAAGAAACATCAATACTATCATTGGAGATATTATCATTTTGATAATGAATGTTGTCACTTGTAGGAAAAAATGGTCGATGCATTTCTTATTGAACAACATCGAACAACCGAGAAGTGTTGACATTAATGATGCATACCTAGATATTAATGTTAATAATTCAACCTCCACCCACCCTTAGTGGGTTCTCATGGAAAAAAGCTATTGTGAGAACAAGAAAGAAGCTCTCTTCACTTAATAATTTCAAGATCAAGCAACAACTTGCACAATTAATCATAGAAGAATGGAGCTCTCTTAATATCATAATTTCTAGATCAAGCAACAAGTTGCACAATTAATCATAGACAATGGAAACAAAAAGAATCTGCTTTCTCAACAAATGATTGAAAAAATCCAAATTTCTACCACTCATCCCCAACCATATCATATTGGATGGGTTCACGAAGTAGTACCTACTTTATGTTTGTTGTGTTTTATCAGATTTTCCATTAGATCATTCATTGATACAGTTGATTGTGATGTTACACCCTCATATTGTTGAGATGTGATTTTTGTCAAGCCCTACCAGTTTCACAGAAAGGCACAAAATTGTGGGTATTATAACTTCTACAAGCTCTTCAAGGATAATAAGATCTACAATGTCATCTCTTCCTTCTCTTATTCTGCATTTGTTAGAAGATACGTTATTAACCATATCAATATCCACGAGTTCAACATGTTTGGTATGTTCCAATGCGCATCCATGTCGGCATTCATCTACTTGCTTTATAGTGCTCACACTTTTGCATGGAGATGTCTTTCTAAGCACTGAGTCCAACTCTAATCCTCAACTTACTTCAGACCATGCCCTAGTTAGCATCTTCTTCATGGTTCACCTCCAACTAAGGATATGAAGGTCATATTTTTTGCATAGGTGTTTCCACAACAAAGGATTACCTTAATCTTATTAGGAGGACATTCTATAATTGAACATCATGCCCCTGCAATTATTCTGTGCGCTCTCATTTCAACACCCATTCTTCTAGTATCCAATCATGTTATTCCTGCCATCTTAGTTCCTATAAACAATGATGTCATTCACTAGAAAGAGTGTACAATCAATAGAAATTGGCGACATTTGTTTTCGTCATCGCAAAATTGATCATACTTTGTCCATAATTCATATTGGATTTAGTCTAAATATGTAATATATATATATATATACATATATATATGTTATTTATTTTGTACTTTATGTCTTGTAGTTTATCTACCTTGTCGTTAATATTTCATTGGTGACTCGGTCAAAGATGATCACTCACCTAACTTTGTATCAGATACTTGTAACCCTTGGAGACTTGGTCAACTATGATCACTCTCCACCATTTTTATACAAATATAACCACATAAAACAATATTGTAAAACATGTATGATTTGATGTTCTCCTTTTGGTACTTGCATTCTTCTTTCTTCTATGAGTATGTACAATGCAGGCTACCTATACTCATAAGAATTGGCAATAGAGGAAAATGTAGAAGGAAAAGCCAAATTAACAAACCTTTCCATATTTTGAAGCTTCTGAGTGATGGGGTATCCATTATAAATGGATTTGTGATCTTGCACATAAGGTCCACCAAGGAGGTTGCATGTGCTCTACATTGCATCCAGATTATGGCTTTAAACCTTCCACAACTATAAGTTGTAAGACCTCAACACTTCTTGTGAACACTATTGTGTACTTGTTTTCCTTAACATAGGATTAGTTGGGAACTAATGTTTCCCACCTTCCGGTGTTGTTAACAGTCAATGTCTAAACTTATATTTGTTAAACTACTCACATTTTTATAATCTACGAAACAACTAGGTAGTTAGCAACAACTTGAAGAATGTTAATATGAGCTTGTGTTAACATCGTTCTAGGTAGTTAGCAACAACTTGAAGAATGTTAATATGAGCTTGTGTTAACACTGTTGGACACATACCTATACACCGTGTCTCAAAAGCTCAAGTTGTTTCCTTTACCCCTTTGCTCAACTAGAAACATTTTATTTTCATGTTCCTATCTTTTTTTTCAGAAAGACATCTACTTCCTTTGCTACGAAATTAGTTCAAGATCACAATTATTTTATTCCTACTCCACTTTTAATGTTTTTTTGTGGGTTTCTATAATTGGTTCTTTCCTTTGCCACATTTGTTCAAGATTTCGTTTACTAGTTTCTTAATGCCAAAAGCCCATATTCCGAAATGTAATCTCTCCTATCTCAACAACTATATGTTGAAGAATTAATAAATCCACAAAATGCAGGAAACTCTAAGAGGAGGAGGAGAGGCACTACAATGCCAACGCCAATATGAAGTTAAAAATTGAATTGAATTAAAGCAATCAAGATCCTTGACTATTGATCTAACTTGTTTGATAAGCAACACCAATTATCTCTCGCACTTTACTATCACAGATTGCCAATTTTATTAAGAGTGAAGGGTTGGGACTGCAATGTTGGTTATATTTATCTCTTAGATGTTGATACCAATTCCATTTGCAAAGGAGGACTCATATTTCATAATGTGGAAAGATGCTCCAGCTTTTACAACAAGACAAAAAAGGCTACGACTAGACAACAAAAGCACAATCCATGTCATCGAAGCAAAAATATAATCCATTATAGTGTTTGTTAATTTAAAGAAAAAGCATGTAGATATAAAAGAAGGGTCAAAACCCCTTTCCATGTCATCACGATGAAATTTTCATATCCTATTTTAGGAATTAAATAATTGAACTGAATTATAATAATCAAAGAACCCTCACACTATGTCAGTTTTCTCTTTTGGTAAGCACTCTGAGTTATTCTATGTCATTTTTCTCCTTCGACAAGGACTGTGAGTTATCTCTTAGATATTATTATCATAGACTATCAATTTGGAGGGGAGGGTTGGGACTGTAGGATGTGAAAAGATGTGCCATCCAATGGAGGATGTAGCCACCTTTTACAACTAAACATCAAAAGCAAACCATTTTTGATAAAGTATACTTTAGGTTTTCTTTCTCACATTGACAAAAAGCTCAAGCTCTTCCCAATTTCCTTCTTGGATCATCCCTCCTAAATATATTCCAAGATGGTGAGTTGATCATTGTTGCTCATAATCGAGAAACACCTAGCTTGACTAGCAAAGGGGAAAAGAAACAATGGTTCTATCAATAAGAGATATTGCCATTTTGATAATGAATGTTGTTACTTGTAGGCCAAAAAGGTCAATGCCTATCTTATTGAACAGCATCAAATGATATAAGTGTTGACATTGATGATGCATACCTAGATATTAATGTTAATCATTGAACCTCCATCTACCCTTAGCAGGTTCTCATGGAAGAAAACTAATATGAGAACAAGAATGAAGCTCTCTTCACTTAACAATTTCTAGATCAAGCAACAACTTGCACAATTAATCATATACAATGTATCCATTTGTGGGTCCTTCGTTGGTGGCTTGGTACAATGTGTTAAAGTTGAATGTTCCTATTGACTCTATGCAAAGAATTAGGCTCTTAGTTGAAGTATACTAAGACTGCTAAATTGAACAAGTGAACATTTTCCAAGGACCATTTCATCCCACTGTTAATCTAGGTTGTCACTGATTTCAATTGTTGATATGACAGTGACCGGGATGGAAAATATTCTTGAAGATGCTAGAGGATGACTACAACTCTTGTTTAAGTGATGAAGACACAAATGAAGTGTCAATCATGTATCTTGATCATAATGAAATGCTACCATATCTCTATACTTGATGAAGGCCTAGAAGAAATACACGTGATGACATGTCCTACCTCCAATGATGTGAAGCTTGATGTCCTTACCTCCGGTGATCCTAATAATGAAGACTACAAAATGATGGTGACCATATGTTGAAGAACACAAGGTGATGAAGAAGGAAATCAAGGACATGATGATGGTGACTCTATGAAGAAGAAGGCAAGTACATGATTAAGAAGACAATCAATGAAGAAATTAATCTATGAAGAAGCACAATAGTCAAGGCATTCTACCCTACCCTCATTTCTTCACTAATAATTAGTCAGTCACACTAAAAATTCATTTTTACTATCTTAGAGGTAGAATTCCTTGATGACACCTACACGATCTTGTAAAGCATAGTTTTGCCTTTCTAAAGAGCTATTACTTGAGCAAAATCTCCTAAAGATGAGCAAGAATTAGATTTTACAAGTTTAAGGCAAGCTTCTGCCAGTAAGATGACCGATGCCTAAACAAAATTCATGTAGGCTTAACTAAAAGACATGTCTGTTTATTTCATGCACAAGAAAATATATATATAGGAGGCCCTCAATGTATTTAGAGCTCAGAGTATTTCAAATTATATAAGGAAGAAGATACAACAATTCACATCTCGTGAAAAACAAGAGCACATACTTCTGAAAGCATACATTTATCTATGTGGAAAATTGTGGATTAGCGCTTGGTAAGTTAACATCCCCTAAAAAATATGAGGCGCACATTTTTCTAAAGGATCTGTCTTTGTGAGAACTGTGGATTAAGGGCTTTCAGACTATGCTCAAATCAACATGGGACTGTGCACCAATCAACATGGAATTGTGCACCAATACTGAACTGTGCACCAAACAAGGACACACCAACCTCGAACTGTTGGTTCAATTTTTGGACTAGGTAGGATCACATGGTAATGACGGTGTGTTGGATTATTAGCCCTCAGATTTTATTGGAGTATTAACCCTCAGACTGTGTTGGATTGCGGATTGTATAGTTTTTTTTGGATTCCGGTTGTGTGTTGGTTCAAGCCTCGACTATGGTAGATACACTTGCAAATGAAACCTTGAAGATAAAGATCTCCTCATGACAAAAACTACAAACATCCTAATGCACAATGAAGTCAAGAAACCATGAACTAAAGATAGCACAGTGGAGTATAATGAAGCATTGAGCAGTGGCATATTAATTCGGACCCGAGGTATCATATTCGGGCTTGTAGCAGCATATCAAAATTCAGATCAGTAAATTGGTGCAGCATGATGCCATAATATTATTGCTGAAGTTTTGGTGCAGTAAGGACATTGGTAAAGTTGTGTTGCAAAAGTCCTGGTGCAGTACTAAAATATTGGTGCAATGTTGAAGTCTTAGTGCAAGAATATTGGTGCAGAATTGATGAAGAAGTATGGTGCAGAATAGATGTAGTATGGTGTATAAATCCTTGTGTAGAAGTATTGGAACAATTTGAATAGTGGTATGGTGCAGTGTGGTGCAAGGACATTTGTAAAGAATAATTGTCACAATCTAGTGTTGAAGTCTTGGTGCAGCAGTGGCCCAGTAGTCTTGAGATAATCTCGTGTTGAAATATTGGTGCAGTGCATAAGTCATGGTGCAAATTTTGGTGCAGACTTTGGAGGTAACTTGAAGTAATCTTTGGGAGTAACCTTGGACCAGATCTGAAGAAGGTGCGTAAATATTATTAGAGCTGGTGCAGAACTTGGTGCAGTTCATTGAAGACACATTGAAGTGTTGTATTGAAGATCACAATGCAGTGTTGATGTCATGATGAGGTAACTTGAAGAGATTGATTGGGTATTATGAATAACAGTGGTGACACTTTCTGTATGACAAGGTTGTCAATGATGATGTGATGTGGAGATTAAGTGAAGGGATAATTGAAGATTGACAGGGCTCGGTGAAGAAGACTTTGGGAGTCGTGAAACCAAACGTATCTTGACAAAGCGAAGCTATCGGATTGGTGTCCTTGGATTTGGTGCTCCTAAACTCAAGGTTGGTGCCTTGGATAAGATAGGGTCAAAGCACTAGAGGTAGAAGCCTCACTAAAGTCCAAGTAGGTGCTTGGCACATCCTAGGTTTGAGCCTGGGCATCTTCTTTTGGGGTTTGATCCCTACCTATATTGTACTTGATTCATTGTAAAGATTATATTAATAAAGGAATTTATTTCTACTGTTCATTTTTTGTTCTAAATATAAGTGATCTAACTGGTAAAAGTAACAATTGGAAAGAAATACCGATTCAGTCCCCCTCTCAGTATTTCGAACACCTACGTGTTGTCTAGAAATTATTATGCCTAATAAAATTTGATATGTACTCAACAATTAATATATAATGGCTTTAGCAAGTATGTTTATGCATGATTTGACTCATTTGGTATAATTTGAAGCCTATAACTATTTTCTGATGGACAAATTTTACCTTGTTGGTGCTTAGGTACATAATAGGGAGAACATGTATGGTACTATGGGTTTTTTTACCCTATTCACTTACAAGTGAGAAAATTTGGCACAATAGACACTTTATATCATAGAGATGTTTGGTAGAATTCAATAAACTAGTAGACACTTCATACAAACATATCCTAGAGTTGCTCAAGTTTTTTATATGATTTCCTCCATATGTAGGGATTACATTTCCCCTGAGAGGAATTAGAGCATCTACGTTTATTTTTGGATTAGATTAGGTGACGAGAAATTTATTGGGACCAAGGAAGGTAGAAAAACTTGGTTTGTGTTTATAATACCCTTAAGCTTCTTCTCGAAAATACCTATGGTACAAAAAGGTCCTTTGAGCAAATGCAACCAATGAATATGGCATGTCAATTAGGAGATTCAACTAGACTGGCTTCTCTTGTTGCATATGATTTGAATCCCTCGCAAATGTTCCAAAACACAGAGATCATCTTGATGAAGTATGTAGATCACATGGAAAATAAGGATGCCATATTTCATGGCATTGTATCATGGATTTGATGAGCAATATTGTCTTGTTTTAAATGTCTAGTTATAACATCTTTTGAATTTAATTCTCAATTAATTTGTAGTATTGTAAAAATTGAAAACATAAATTCTCATCTTAGAATAATACTCCCTATAAATCAACGTTGACTCTACCAATTAATATTATATTACTATCAATCTTGACATTGAGACTTGATGAGATGTGGTGAATAATATGATTTTAATGATTACAAAATACATATTAATACGTCACACATTCATTCTAAAACACAATCATATAAATGAAACTCAAATGACAATCATTACATGAAATTATGCATTTAAATTTATCATCACAAAGTAATATAAAAACACATCAATCAATGTATACAATAAAAACATACAACTTGATCTTACATGAAGTGAACCACTAAACAAGCATCCAAAAATTGTGCAATTATCACAAAATCTAGTGGTTGGAAAAATATTATATTGATTAAGTGAAATGCATTTACATAACTTTAAGTTGATTTAACATTTAAGATTTTCAATTAACATGTTATAATTATCTATATCAATGCATTATTTGATACTTTTAATTTAAAATCTAATAAGCAATAAATACACATAATAAATACACAAACATAACACACATTGAAATGCACAAACATTCAAACATCAAAAATATTGCAAATACAAAAACACACAAACATCCCATCAAATTTACTTACTACACACACAAAATTATAAATACATACAAACATTGCATATCAAATTTTGATCATCATACATAGACAATTGTAAATATCCAAACATACAAAATTAGTGTAGATAGTAAATCAAGCCATATGCTAAAGAAAATTTACACACATTTCAAAGTACATATCAAACATGTTATCCACATTCATTATAAATGCACAACTATGTAAATAAAGTCCAAACAACAACGATTTTCATACACAATCACAAATGCACATTCAATCAGATGCGACTTGTCTTTAGTTGTAATAAACCCCAAGCTTCTCTCATCGAGAAAAGAGCTCAACACAGATTCAATGTGAGATAGTAGTGAGTTCTCCCTTAGATGCTTGAGCTTGGACAAAATATTACAAAAACCTTTAGCCAATGAATCAAATCTATTAATCGGGTTGGCAACCCAGAAGTCCGAAACCAAGCTAATGTAGGCAGGGTCATATAACCAAACATGGTTAAATTTAAAAGGGGCTTTTGGTTTAGGATGAGGGCCGAAAACCTCAAGATAGATTGGGGAGTGATCCGAAATGCCCCCTGAACCAACCCATTGTTTGTAGTGATGCAGATGTTGCAAGAGGGGACCCTTCATAAGAAATCTGTCTAGTCTTCACGCAAGTGTAGCTTCACCCACCCTTCTATTCCTCCAAGTGGGGAGGGGTTTATTCATGGGG
>APFE030335480.1:0-12041 GCA_000404065.3 Pinus taeda | reverse complement strand
ATGAACCACACTAGTTGGTTCGAAACGCGTCGACAAATGATCAATTATGTGATTTCGCCAAAAATATTTCTAAACAAGAATTTATTTGTCGACACTTTTCTAACCAACTAGTGTGGTTCATCTTCAAGACAAGTTGAAGAAACAGATCTAGCCTTAGCATGTTAAATAGTCTGAGCAAAGTCTCCAATGGCTACTTGGATAATGGCTAATTTTGACTTCAAGACCAAGGTCAAATTTTTAATTTATTAATTATTAATTTTTTTAATGGAATAGTTAAAAATTAAATTTAATTGTGTTCATGCGTTAGTTAAAAATAAGTTTATTTCATTTATTTCAATATTATTATATATTCATTTTAATAATTTAAAAAAATAAAAATAAATACTATGTGTTTAAAAAAGTTAGTTAAAATTATAATTTTTGGGAAAGCTTAAAAAATTAAAATTAAATAAAATAATAATAAAATAAATTAAAACTAAATAGATAAATATTAATATATATAAAATTAGTTAAGAATTTTATAGGTACAAATTGAAAAATAATAAAATTAATTAATTGATAATAAATAATATCTAAAAAAAATAAACGTTAAACAAAAAAAATTACAAAAAAAAAAAATATATATATATAAAATAAACTAAATATGATAAATAAAATAAAAAATACATAAAAAAACATAAAAAAAAACATTATTCGGAGAATAAATAAAGTAATAACGAGAAATAAAACATTATATTATTATATATATTATATATATATATAAATAACAAAATAAACAAAAATAAAAATAAAAATAATAAATAAATAAAAATAAAAAATAAAAATCCATAGCGTAGGAAGAGATCGCTGGGATCCAGCGACTGCTTATCTTCCACCCGTCTTCTCTATTGAGATTGTTCGGTCTTTTCTCAATCTCAAGGGCTTCCCTAAATTTTCGGTGATGGAACCGGGAAACCCTAGCGATAACACTCGTCACCTCCATGCAAACATGATGCTTGATACTTTTGGCATGCTCAGCTAAAGCAAAAGACTTCGTCTTTTTATGCTTGAAGTCAACTCCATGCTCGCTAATTCTTTAATTAATGGAGCGACCCGTCTCTTACAACATCTATCGTAAATATCTTTTTACAGCATTCATACATTTTTTAATATAGTTTTAAATTAAAAAAACCATAAAACCTTTAAAGTTATTTAATCGATACAACCATTTAATATAAATTCACCAAAAATTGAGAAGTCCAAAACAGTTGGAGCATTACTTTTTTCCCTGGTTGAACTTTGATGTCCACCTTACGCACGTGTGTGATGTGGCATGGTTCTTTCCCACGTTTGAACTTATTGCCAAACAATACCAAGGAACAGTCAATGAAGACGGATGGCGTTGCGAGGATGACGGCGGCGATGGCGAGTTCAAAGTTGAATTTGTTTAATATTTTTTATTATTTAAAACATGAACGTGCAGGGTGCAATCGACGAACCACAAATAAGAGATGGGAAAAAGATTGCTATATATATTTCTCCACCCCTTCACAAGCGGAAAGCGGCCAAAGGTGCTTTACGTTCTCCACTCATTGCACAATCTAATTTAAACGGAAATTTGTTATTTTGATGCCAAGAGACCGCGATGGAGATTACAGCAGGGCAGAGCCTAAGCATGAACATGAACATGGTGGAGTTGATCCGCCACCATTTGCTGGAAGTGGAGGACGAAATGGATATTATGCATCTGTATCACCAAGGAGGAAATGATCCATCCTCTTCATCGTCTTCAGTATCTTCCCCCAGAGTCAGCTGGGAATATCTCCATGGCACTGCCACCGCCACAGCAAGTGGTTCATGCCAAAACAGCGGCGGCAGATCACCATCCGAAGACAATGAGAGTTCACAATACTCTTCTGCTTCTACTTCTGTATCCACAGTCACAAGAAGAACAGAGGGGATAAATATAAATGTGAAGCCACAGCCACGGGAGGAGCAGAGTGTGGAAAAGAACAATGGAATTCACTACAGAGGAGTGAGGAAGAGGACATGGGGTAAATTCCCAGCTGAAATCAGGGACCCCACCATGCTCTTGTAAGTCACATATTTAATTTCCATGCTTACGATGAATATTAGTTTCCTTTGTTAAACTTTAATTCTCAATTCATGGATTATGGATTTGGGTCGACTTAAATGTGACCTTCTGCATGAACCTTAGGGTTTGCTCTATTGTTCCTAAATTATCAATATTTAATCATGGCATTTGTTTTTAATGTATAATGTAATTGTTGAAATATGAAAAAAAAGTCTTATATAGATTTATATCATATGATTTTCTCCGAGGTTTTAGGACTGGAATGGTTACGGGTTTTTGGCTTGATATGGCTCAGCTTGGAACTAAAATGGTTCCATACCAATGACAACCTTTTGGCATTATCTCAATTTTATTATTACGTTTGGTATGCTTAATTATACAACACTATTATTACAAGTAATTTTCTGTGATCTTCTTTTTTAAGTAAAATGCATTTCATTTCCTTGTGTTACTAGTTGGCAGATAAGCCTTCACCCAAGGTCACACTCCTTATGTCATTTCATATGCATATTCCTTCTTTCTCTCCAACTCCGAGACAACGTTATTAGTTTCTTAGCTCAGGACAAACCTAACCCCACTGACCCTATGGCTTACTAGTTCTTTAACTAAAATTTATAGTTGTTCTTTTAGGATTGTTGTTTTCTGCTTCTACATTCACAAGAAGAATGCATATAATTGATTCCTATTTTCTATCATAGCCTACCCATATGTATTATGTTGACACATGCAACCTTGTTTACTTTACACCCCAAATGCCCTTCTGAGTGCATATGTCGACACTGTGTTCTTTATACATAAGAAACTACTCCTACAAAGACACTGTGTTCTTTATACATAAGAAACTACTCCTACAAAGTAGCGTTCATGAATGCATATTTTCAATATTGGTTAATTGTTAGCCAAAATTACAAAGATGTAAATAAACTTAGATATTTACTCAGACAGTCACAAAATCCCATTGAAAGATCTCTCCTCCCATCCATGAGATCAACAATTACGTCTAATCCCCCCGTCAAGCATTCATTCTACATAACATAATTAGACAATAGCCCCTTTTAGGGCCAAACCTTTGGCATCAAGACCTCCTATCCAACCAAGATTTTCCAATCAGTTCGAAGCCTCTATCTACCCTATTGCTATCCTCCATATCCTTTTTCCCTTTGAGATGTTTTATATGTAGGGTAGGGATAGTAACTAATTGTCGCTAACTTTTTGGTATATGACAATCTCTTTTGTGTCTCTTGCTAGAAATTTTCAAGACTTGTTAATCTAATTTTATCTTTAAAATAAAATAAACTAAATAAAATAACTTATTTTTTTCATCTGGTTTCTCTAAACCATTATCTACTAATATCACATAGTAAAAGTAATTTTGAATATTTACAATACCCTAGGGGGTGTTACATCTTCCCCCCCTAAAGTTGAACATCATCCTCGATGTTCATTCTTGCTCCTGGAATAACTCTGGATATGCCTCTCTCATCATAGTGACATCTTCCCAAGTGGAGGTCTCTTTTGGTATGAAATTACTCCACTACACCTTAACTTGGGTGATAACTCATCTATGTAACATTGTTTCTCTATGCTCAAGAATACACAGAGGCTCTACCAAAAACTCTTTGTCTAGTTCGACCTGCACAAGTTTGGCATTTAGTTATTTAATTTATCCATAGTATATAAGAAATATGTAATGTGTATGCATATGCAATCAAACAATTGACCTAAAAGTTCATCTACAATGTTACCTGTACCTCTTGCTAGTTAATAACATGCCCGGGATCACACACATACTTCTTTAATAATGAGACATGAAATACATTATGAGCTTGAATGCGTCCAGGTAGAGCGAGTTGGTATGCTACATGCCCAATCCTTTCCAATATTTGGAAAGGACCACAATATCAGAGTGCTAACTTTGGACAACCACCTCATCTTAAGGTACTCCTCTAGGGCTTAACATGCACATAAACATGATCTCTGACTCTAAACTCCCGATAAGTCCTCTTTTTATTGGCATAAGATTTTTTCCTATCTTGGGTAACTTTCAAATTATGATGAACCTTCTTTGTTGCTTGTTCCATCTCTGCTAGCATGTCAGGTCCTACAATTAGCTTGTCTTCAGGATTTCTCTTGTTAACAAGAGTTCTACATCTCCTTCCATATAAAACTTTGAAAGGGCTCATATTTAATGACTCATGGTAATGATTATTGTATGCAAATTCAACCAAATGAGGTATTCTTCCATTTAGTTGGTTGTTGCATATCATAGATTCTCAACATATCTTCGAGCACCTGGTTTAATATTTCAGTTTTACCATCTATTTGGGGATGGTAGGCATTTATGAACTAAACTTGGGTACCCAACCCCATAAAAATAACCCTCTAGAATGTTGAGGTGAAATTCACATCTCTGTCTGAGATTACAACCCTAGGTATGCCATGTAACGGAAAGATCTCCCTCATAAAGATATCATCAATTTGTATAGTCTTATATGTTGATTGTACTGGAATGAAATGGGTTGTTTTGATTAACTTTTCTATCCCTACCATGATGGAGTCATTATCACCTTTAGATCTAGGTAATCCTATTATAATATCCAACGTAATAACCTCCCACTTCCATTCCAAAATTGGTAAGGGATGTAGCAGTCCAACTCAATGTAGGTGCTCAGCTTTATATTACTGTGGTGCTCAGCTTTATATTGCTGACACTCTAAACACTTTACTAGATAATCTGCAATATTGCTCCTCATTCCTGGCCAAAAGTAATTATTCTTCATTGCAGAAAATAATCTTTGATACCCATGTTGAGTTGCATATGTGCTTCTATGAAATTCGTCCAAAATCAATTGTTTGATAACCAACTGATTAGGGACATAAAATATTTGTTTAAAGGTTAACATATATTCTTTATTTATACCATATTTTGATCATTTTTTAGATCCGATTTCCATCTTTTCTTGCTGCCACAAAAATTCATGTCCAGGATCATTTAAGGCAACCTCTTTAATATGCTCAAAAAAACAAATTTCAGCTTCACTATAGGAAACTCCACACAAACAATACGATTTCCTACTAAAAGTGTTAACTACTCTATTTTCCTTTCCTTTTAAGTGTTTTATATCAAAACCAAATTCACAAACAGAGGAAGACTAGCTTCATGTGCATTAAGATTGGGCTACTTAAACAAACTAGTTAAACTATTGTGATCGGTCATCAAAACAAACTTCTTGCCTAACAAGTAATGTCGCCACATCTTTAAGGCATGTACTATTGTTGTCAATTTCATATTGTAAGAAGAATACCTCTACTCATGATCTTTTTGCAGGTTTTAACCAAGTACAGAAATTACCTGCATACGAATTCTAAAACACAGAAAATAAACAATGCGAGAGCATAACACATAAAACACATATACACAAGGATTTTCCCCTGGATCCTAAAACTGTGACTACCAACTTGATTTTTCATTATATTCCTTTCAATGTTACAATACATATTTATACATGCAAAATCATCCAATAACATGGACCAAAAACCATCGCATCCAAAATCATGGACTGAAAACCATCACGTCCAAAACCATGTGCGAAAAATCATGCACAAAACCATAGGTAGGTCCGCCCAACCTAATATATGGTCAAAAAACAAAAATTTTCAGGGCGCTACCCCGGACCCCATAGAGTGGGGTTACCTTCACCCCTCAAACCCCCTATGACCGCCACACCCCTCGCTACACAATCGGCGCAATGAAGGGGGGGCTATATCCCCCTTCTAATTCCCCGATTAACTACGTCAGCTAGTCGTGGAAAGAATATAACACAACCCAACACTTCTAGTTGTTATGATTCATATGCTATTACTCTGCCCTCTTACATCCAAAGAATATAACACAACCCAACACTTCTAGTTGTTATGATTCATATGCTATTACTCTGCCCTCTTACATCCAAACCCCGCCTACTACCTCCTGGCAGACATCAGTACAAACTACAAATTATTTTGTAGGTCATGCAATTTTTAGCATAGGGGTTGTGCTCAATAAATTCTTTAACTCATCAAAGTTGTGCTGACGATCCACTATCCATTTATCAAATTTCCCTTCTTCTACAAGGAAGTCATGGGGTAGGCTATCCTGGAGAATTCTTCAATGGAATGGCGATAATACCTTGCCAATCCCATAAATGACAGAATCTCCGCTACATTTTTAGGAACGGGCCATTCCATGATGGTCCTGATTTTCTCAGTGTCCACAACTATACCCTCAGAAAATTATATGTCCCAAATATTATATCTGGTTTTTATAAAAAAATCATTTGTTGAACTTAGCATACATCTCATGCTCTCATAGAGTTTGAAGTGCTA
Source organism: Pinus taeda (assembly GCA_000404065.3). Lineage (NCBI taxonomy): Eukaryota > Viridiplantae > Streptophyta > Pinopsida > Pinales > Pinaceae > Pinus > Pinus taeda. The sequence goes on along the minus strand of APFE030335480.1, from coordinate 5,602 downwards.
TTTGTAGGTGTTTCTTATGCTCTTCCAAGATTTTGGATTAGATCAAAATATCATCAATAAAAATTAGGACGAATTTATCCAAATAATAGTGGAAAATACCATTCATTAGGCTCATAAATGTTGCAGGTTCCTTAATTCTGATTTGATGATAACTAGACCACAGGTCAATTTTGGAAACCACTATAGCTCCTTTAACTTAATCAAATAGATCATCCATTCTTGGGAAAGGGAACTTATTTTTTAATGTTAATTTATCTAGTTTCATATAATCAATGCATAGTCATTGGGTCTCATCTTTCTTCCTTAAAAACCATACGGGGGCTCCCGAGGGTGACACATTGGGTCAAGTGTATTCTTTGTCGAGTGACTTTGTTAATTTAGGAATGCTCATACAATAGGGAGCCTTTGATACCACAGTTGCTCCCAGAACAAATTCTATGGTAAAAACAATGTTTCCTTTTTAGGGTAATCCATGAATATCCTTTGGAAACACATCAACAAATTACTGAATGACTGGTATATTTTGGAGAGTGGTGGTCTTACTTTAGTATTAGAATATCCTACCTACACAGCATAAATCTAGCAGCCCTTCCTAAGGCATTTCCCCAGCTGGATGGCTATAATTGGTCTCAATGTAACAGGCCTTTTGATCCCTTGAAGTTATTTCCTAACACCTTCCCCTAAGAGGAAACTTATGGTCTTATCCTTACAGCTAACTAAGGACTATTGGTTTTCTATCCAGGCCATGCCAATTAATACATCATCAGATCATAGAGGGAGTATATTCATATTTATTTTAACTTGATGTCATGTTATATTAATAGGGAAATTATCTACTTTATATATGAAATATCAATATTTAAATTTATTTTAATGTAATATGCATATTCTAAAACATTTCCCTAAAAAAAAATGTTTAAAATTTTATTAATAAAAACAAAATTACAACATTGCAAAGTGAATTGAATGCATTTATTATTTTTTTATTACTTTTTTAATTGAACCCGCATGGTGTTTTCTTATAATGAGTTTATTTACGTTACAACATTTCATCTAATATGTCACTATTGTAAGATCCCTGTAACTGCCCAATAGACATTATACATTTGGCGTTAATAAAAAAATATATTAATTAATTTAACATCTTTCGAACAGTTGTCCCAGAGGTAGTTACAAAACATTTTTGTTGATTTTTCACTTTTGGTAAAGGGAAAGTTCGCCTTTGTCCACCATATCCTAATGGCTCTTAGTGTCTTCATCATTTTCTGTGTTTGTCGACACCATCAGTATGTGTCATATGTAATGTTAAATTTTTGATAAACATGATGTTGTTATGCCAAAGCATCACTTATGCCTTGTGGTCCTTTAAAAGACACAACGTTTATTTTAGTCCATATTTATTGTGGCTTTAATTACAACAAGTCTCATATGCGACACCGTGTTGAATTCCTTGGTTCTATCATTTGCTTTGTTGGGGAGCTGATTGTAGATATATACCAATTGCCTCAACGGTGAATAAAAAAGAATGGAAGAATGAGCCATTCAACGAAAATGAAGAATTGTATTCCAACCCTGCTATGTGATTAGAACAACCGATATACAGAGTTCAGTTGGAGATATGAAGAAATGAATATGGAGGTAGAAACAAATGGGCAGTTTGTGCATAAAAGGATAGGTTAACTTTGTCAATTTCTTTGAAAAGATTGCATTGAACTTTGTTATTTTCTTTGAAAAAATATTGCATGGCTTTTGTTCACAAAAATAAAAGTTAATTTTATTTATTTATTTGAAAAGATTGCATAAGTTAACTTTGTTATTTTCTATAAAGAATATCATATGGTTCTTATGCTTTAAATTCTTGAAAATATTTAAGGGTTATGTGTATAGAAAGAAAGTTTGTGTTAACATGGTTCTTGTGCATAAAACTATAGATTAACCATGTTATTTTCTTGAAAAAAATTATATTGATTTTAATGTGTGATAAGACAAGTTAGCCATGTTATTTTCCTAAAAATTGTAGGATTCTTGTGCTTAACAAGAAAAATTAACTATATTAAATTCTTTGAAAAGATTGCATGGTTAATTTTGTTAAAATGATTTCTTCGTTAAAAGTTAAATATTATAAATATATTGTGGCCTATTCTAATCTTGAATAAAATCTATGTGGCTACCTAACCTTGAGGAAAATCTATGTGGCTACCTACTTGCAGATTACCATTACTACACTATAAAAACATACATCTACTTTCCATTTTTTCTCTCAACCAAAACCAAGACCATCTCTTTATTTTTTTTTAGAATTTCTGATGCTTGTTAATGCACGGACTATTTAATTTCATCATAGTCCAATTATAAATCAAATAGTATTAAGTAATATATTCGGTTGAAATACATTGAGGATTATGGTGGGTGTAAAGGCATCTTGAAAATTAATGTATGTATTAACGCATTTTGGAACTTTAAGGCACATCTATTTTAAACACAATGGTCAATGGCATGGAGAATTATTATATGGTAGACATGCTTTGCATTAGATGTTGTTAATATAAATGTGGACATCCTATGGAAATGTATTGTGTTGGGGAAATGTATCAATGATGTTGTGATCATGTTTAAATTTATCAACAAAAGTTGATCTTAGTAAATGCATTTGTCATTTTATAACTACAATGCATTTATTTAAAGTATTGAAATATGGAAAATGAAACATGCTTTTATAATTATGTGTTTATTTAAACTCTGTGAAAAATGAAAAATGAATAAAAAGAAATTTTTAAAATATTTCTGCATTTAATTAATGAATATGAAATGTAAATAAATAGACGTAATTATATAATTGTGTGCATTGAATTAATGCATGTGAAATGTAAATAAATAGACATAATTATAGAATTGTGTGCATTTAATTAGTGTATTTGAAATATGGGAAAACAACCATGTACTTATAACTACATTGGTATTATGTTTTAGAAGTAAAGTCAATAATATTAACAATATTTTATATTATTAACCTATGTTATTGCAATGGTAATAACAAAATTAGTTTTGTAATAGAAGAAACTAGTAGATTGCTAACCATGGTTTCACAACAAAAAGGATAACTCGTGAAAACAATACCATGGTTGTGTTTTGCACTTTTAATTAAATGCATTATGAGTATGATTTTTCATATAGTAATTAAGGTGTTGCATGTCTTGAATAGTTGTGGTTTTGGTACTTGTGGATGCAAGTAAAAGTAAAGAGTAGTTATGGAGATGAATTTTCCTTCTATTTATGTATATGCAAGAAAGAATTACCTTGAAAAGAAGTATAATGGGTAGAATGTTATGAAAGATTAACCAATAGAAATTGAATGTTAGATATAGAGGGATTTTTATTTTCTCACATTATAATAATGGTATGGGATGCAGTAAAGAATCATGACTTTTGCAAATGATGGAGGGCCAGTTTTCTAAACTAATCCCCTTTGAAAAAATCGAAAGATGGACTATAATTAATACTATGGCAAGCAATGGGGTCACTATGCATAACTATTGTTACATGCAGAGTGAAGGATCGTGAAACACAACTTACCAAGGGTAAAGGGTAACTTAATTAAGGAAGCAACCACGCCACAAAGACATTATGTTTAAAAAATAGTTGGGTAACGTGTTTAAGAAAATTGACATCATATTAATGTAATGGTATTTGGTTGATTATGTTGAATTAAAGACTACGTTTATTTTTGTAAAATTTCAACAATGGACAAGGGATAGAATCTCTTACCTGTCATTGAGTGGGGATGAACTCCCTCACAAAACGTTCCTTGGTTTTTCCCTTCTGGATTTGCAAGGCATATTGGTGTCCGATTATGTGTTTATCAATTATGTTATTTTGATAATATTGCTACCTTGCATGATGTTGAAACTTACATCGTACAATGTGTTATTGACAAGCGTGATTAAATGAACAATGTGCATTACGTTAATAAGTTGGGTTAATGGTTATTACTTCATGAGATTTGACATTCTTTTTCTAATTGTGTTGGATTATTAGTTAACAAGTATTGGATAAGTCATTTCCGAATATTACATTTTGGTAAAACTAGTTAAAAAAATATTTTTGTGTAAGGTGGGGAATTGAAGCAATGACTTAACATCTAGAAGTAATCACTTATATCCAAAATCTAGTGAATACTTTGTTGTGTTAAATAGATATCTAGTCAGTTTCTAGGAATATGTAATGATAAATTTCAATTATAGTTAAAACCCTTTGGAATAATCTTATATTTAGATTCTTTTTTATTAATTTCAAGATTTTATTTGTATTTGAAAAAATTTCCAAAGAAAAAGAAGAAAAGAAAAAACCAAACCTAGATTCACATAATTTAATATCATGACATATAGAAATTTCTATCACAGCAAGTTCATCCTATATAGAAGAGGGAAGATTAGTCAATCGTGCGCTCATCTGTTCACATGATCTTCTTCAATATCGCTCTAAAGTAACGTGTTCACCTCCGCAACTTTATTTGCGATATATCTACTATATTCGCCATTTTTACCATGTAGAATTATTATTTTCCAAATATAATATTCCTCAACGTGCTATAATAGTCTTCGTCGAAGGAACCATAACCACATTTATACTCACACGGCTAACTAGAAATGGATTGTTATACAAAGTAGCGTAAAATATCTGGACATGAGAAACCACTATATTTGTCTTCTAAATCACTAGCCGTCCTTTCTTTGGCGTCAGGGTTCGAGAGTCTACCATTGGATAGAGATTGCCAAATACATCGAATGGGGGTGCTATCAACATGCCAATCACTAAATTTCGGCGAAGTGGATTGTGACATCACGCCATCCATTTTCCCTCAAACATAGCCGCCCCATAAATTCACTCAAATCGGACAATAGGTTGTTTTCGACGGTCCGGCTGTGTTTTTGTCTCAGGTCATATGGGAAAGAAAAGGATGCGAAAATGTGTTTCTTCACTTACATATAATTTTTATTTTGCATAAATAATAATATTAAACAATGTTTTTCTATATTCATCCGATTTTGTTTTTTTGGTATGTTCTTAAGACATCTATGGTACATAGCTTTTTACAGTTTAAATTTAGGATTCATACATTTTTTTAATATAATTTTAAATAAAAAAACCATAAAACCTTTAAAGTTATTTAATCGATACAAACATTTAATATAAGTCCACCAAAAATAGAAAATCCCTAAACAGTTAGAGCATTATTTTTTTTCCTGGTTGAACTTTGATGTCCACCTTACGCACGTGTGTGATGTGGCATGGTTCTTTCCCACGTTTAATCTTACTGCCAAACAATACCAAGAAACAGTCAATGAAGACCGATAGCGTTGCCAGGATGACCGCGGAGATGGCGAGTTCAAAGTCGAATTTGTTTCTTATATTTTTATTATTCAAAATATGAACGTGCCACGAAAGTACGGGCGGTCAGGGTGTAATTGACGGACCACAAATAAGAGATGGGAAAATGATTGCTATATATATTTCTCCACCCCTTCACAAGCGGAATGCGGCCAAAGGTGCTTTACGTTCTCCACTCACTGCACAATCTAATTTAAACGGAAATTTGTTATTT
>APFE030335477.1:92991-161082 GCA_000404065.3 Pinus taeda | reverse complement strand
TGATGTTTGATCCCATGTTGGCGAAGATAGTTTTCAAATTCATTTGATGTGTATTCTTTTCCATTATCAGTGTGAATAGACCCAATAGGAGATTGTGCATCATTTTCAATCCATTTATGAAAGTTATTGAATGTTTGAAAAGCATCGGATTTGTTCTTCAATAAATAAACCCAACACATTCTGGTGTAGTCATCAATAAATGTCATTATATATTTATTTACATTTGTAGAAGGAACATGCATTGGACCACATAAATCTGAATGAATGAGTTCAAGTTTTCTTTGTGCTCTTGAATGTGAATCATAAAAAGACTATTTTCTATGATTTCCTAGAATGCAAGCATCACATTGTTTAAATTTCCTAGGAATTGTAGGCAAACCAGCAACACCATTTTTCTTCAACAAGCGGACGTTGTCATAGTTCAAATGTCCAAATCTAGCATGCCATAATAAACTTGATGGAAGTGTACCTTCTTCATAATGAGTATTGTATGAGAAATGTTGTTCACGAGCAGAGGTACCTTGCAGCTTGAGAAGCCTTTCTTCTTCTATTCCTCTCATGACAAGTGAGTGGTCAGATGCTTTTCTTACCTCAAGCTTTCCATCAAACATATGAATGGAGTGACCTTGTTGGTGGATGTGGACCAAGGATAGCAAGTTTCTCTTCAGTTGTGGGAGATATAGAACATGATGCAGAAGAAATTCTGGAAGACCAAGCAATTTAAGCCTGATTGTGTCAAGTCCTGATGGCTTGATTTTTGATTGGTCTGCAAAGTATATTGCTCCATCAACATTGTCAGTAAATTCTTCAAAAAATCTTTTCTATGAGTCATGTGGCAAGTTGCTCCTGAATCAAGCAACCAATCATTTTTCCAAGAATCAAGTGAAGCATTAAATAAATTTTCATTTACTCCGATATTACATTGTGCCACAACATAATGAGCGGATTCAAGTGCTTTACCTTTGTCTGTGTCATTAGTTTTACCTTTTTGTTGGTTTCTTTGCTGCTCAATTTTGTCCCAAGGTAACTTGCATGTGGAGGCATCATGTGATCCATTTCTTTTGTAGCGTATGCAGTGCAAATCTGACTTTTCCCCTTGAGAGTGTCTGCCCCCCCACCTCTGAAATATCTTCCTCTTCCTCTTCGACCACCTCTTCCTCTGGAAAAATCTTGAGTAGGATTCTTTTATTTATGAGAAAGGCACACAGCCTCTTCAGAAAATTCAGGGGTCTTCTTTCCAAAAGCTTTCTCTCTTTCAACAATTTTTTTCACAAGAGAGTCAAAGGTAATATCTTTGAGATTTCCATTTGCTTGTAATGACTCAAGATAATTGGAGTAAGTAGGATAAATTGCCTTGAGAAAAGCGATAAGAGGAATATCCAATTCAACCTTAGTGGCTTTGATATCATGCATTATAGATTTTACTTCAAATGCAAGAGCAAGAGGATCATTATTTTGCAATTCAAGAGTGAAGAGTTTAATCATGAGTTGAACAACTTCAAGTGCAGAATGTGAGTCATAGAGGTCTTTCAGCTTTTGTAAGGCTTTGAAAGCAGTTAAAATTGGCAAAATGTGGCAACTCACCTCTTCACTTACAGATGTTGCAATTAATGCATAGGCTTTGTTGTTCTTATTTTCCCAAATGGCGAGCTCTTTGTCTGAGGTAGGATGTTCTGGCTCTTTGTCTCCGTCTCCAATACACACCCCTTTCCACAACTCATTGAAAATGAGGGTGTGTTTTATCATGCGGTACCACTTAGGATAGTTCTCCTTTCCAGTGGGAACTATTCCCACAATAGATATGATTGAATGCATATTGTAAAAGAAAACTTCTACTAGCAAAAAAATCTGTGTACTGTAAAATCTATGTAATTTAAAAAAAAATACTTTTGCTGGCAAAATGTGGTTTTGATGTAAAAAAATCATAGGTCAGGTTCTTGTGCACACGATCATTAAAATATAAATAATCTTTTATATCCCAACCAACACATTAATCGATTTTTACAAGAGCTCAACCCATATGGTTATTGCAGCAGCATTAGACATTCTCCAAAAAAACACACACAACCAGTGAGGCGGTGTGGGAAAACAGTATGGCTAACGGTGGAGAGAGATAAATGTGTATGGCAGCACGGTATATACCAAAAACACTGCGGCGCCAGCATGTCAAAAATGGAGGAATGCTCACCACACCAGAACGGAACGACTTCCACCACGCTTCCGCTACACAACACTGTGAGCACCTCTGCCTTCCATTCCTACGTAGTTGACGAGGAGGCTTCAGAAACCTTGTGTGTTAGCGGTGAACCTTCAGTCACAATGCTCCCGATCCAAGGTAGTAAAGTCTACGTAGTAACTCTTACCATATGCTGACCCATTACGTTTTTCTGTGGGAATATTGCCACAGTTCAACGCAACTCCAATCAAAGGTAAAATATAAGAAAGCATTAAAAGAAAACGCTTGTGAAAATAAATATGGATGGTGAAGAAGTAATTTTAGAGGAGGAGATCTATTTGTATCAAGCTCTGAGGACTGATGCAGATGGGTAGTTGCCACCATATTCAACACCTCTATCAAGTCCCTGCCATTCATCCTTGCGTTGAAATCAGAGAAGAAGCGCGAGGGTAGTACCAAAGGTTTTGCGCTCACCATAAACTTGGACTTCTAGTTGCGGTTACGTTTTTCTACATCAAAAATGAAAATGAAGAGCACTAGCGTTCAACGTTCACACACCATCGTTCAGCATTCACACCAGGTCTCTTGACAGAGGGCGCAGACTTGACAGAGGGCGCATATTTGAAAAACACATATGACAACATTCACACACTAGCGTTCAACATTCACACCAGGTCTCTTGACAGAGGGCGCAGACTTGAAAAACACATATAATATCAAAAACGTATATGACATTGCTTGGACCAGGCTTCAGGCAACCAGACAGAATATAGGCAGGAAACTGACATTAGGAGTTACACAAAAACTAATTTCGGGAGCTGGCTTTGATACCATGTAAGACCGGGCAGTAACTCCTCTAAACAATTTGTTGATTTCATTTAGGTTGGTGTTTATTATATACATGAGGGAGACAATGTTCATTTCATCTCCCGGTGACTATTCATATTCTCTATTATTTATTTACATCAATTTCAGTTATTCACCCAATCCTGATGATTAGGTGTCAATAGCATACTTGCAAACTGTTTGCCAAAAATTTCCCAATGGTTGTAGCTTGCATGGCTGCAAGCTAAAAAAAATAAAAAATAAAAAATTCCCCCAATGTTTGTAGTTTTTCATGTTACTAAAGTATTTATAGGAATGCAACAATGAAGATGGTTTGTAGTTTTACTTGTGTGTTTAGTATTGGTATTATTGTGAGACAACGAAGAATGAGGTTATGTAATAATATACATGTTGATATTCATTTAAGACATGATTAAGAATGTGATATCATGTTTGGAAAGGCCATTAAACATCAGGGATTAATTATAGAGTTGAATTTTTATGAGACTTATAATGAATTGTTAGGAGTGAAGCAGGGCCAAATGTTTTGAGTAAGAGTTTAATTCGGAAATGTTGTAGATTTCTTGATAATAAAATGGAAGTTTGTCTTACCGACCCAAAATGTTAATATTGGACATAAAGTATCTTAAAGGGTGATGGATTAAAGTAAGAGTGCCAAGTAATTAAGAAATATATATTATATATATATATATATATATATATATATATATATATATATATATATATCTGTGTCTTAGTGGTCAATGGGACTATTATTTTTCTATAATATTGATGGTTGGTAAGGTGGGTCCTTACATAAATATAATTTTATGGTATTCAAGATATGTTAATGATTTTTATTCTAACTTGCATGATAGTTATTATGTGGAAATTTGGAATGTATACCACCTGTATGACATGTGATGATTTTCTGTCAATATACTTTTACAAATTGTGGGACCCATGTTGAGGGTCAAGTATGGATGCATGATGTACATAAATGTTCATTTGCTTTAATGATAATATGAAAATAGACAGTTATATAAATTATAATGGATTTCTAGACATCGAATTATTATTGGATTGAATAGATATGGAAGCTATGATGGGACTGATATTATGATGTAAGATTTGATTTATTATTGAATTAATGAATACATTGTTTAGGATATTCTTGAAATAACTCTAGAGTTTTAGAAGACTTCTTTTCAACTTATGAAAAGCTATTGGTGGTTAAGTCCACATGATGGACCTTCCCTAAAAGTCTCTTAAAAATCCCTAAGAGAAAATAATAAAAAGGACATTATTATCATAATGGGAAAGAAAGATTATATTAATAACTAAGTTGGAGATAAATATTAAGTGGGGTGAAATAAAGCATATCGAGAGAGAAAGGTGTGCTTTAAAGAAAAAGAAAAGAATCTTTTTTGAAAAAACTAAAACAAAAAGACCTAGGCAAAAGGTTGGCAGACCTTAAAGCAAGACACTGCTAAAAAACCGATAGGAGGAAACCACCAAGGAATCAATGAGGTTGTTGATTCTAGTGGCAAGTAGATCTTAGCTCGGTGGGAAACTATTGAAGATAATTCACAGTTGGGTGGAACATGCTATGTTCTTGAATAATTCCCAAGCATTAACCATGGTCAGATGAAATTATGTCTATATTCTATTATTGATTTTGAAATCTTCTAAAGATGTTTGATGTTAAAATAGACTATAAGTTGGATATCTCTAATCTATTGTATATGTTATAGTTTTGCATGATCTATTAATTTATATAAGCGACAATTTCGATTAAATAGGTTGTGTCTGCAAGTTTGTATAAGGAAATGAACATGTTAGAAAAGAACCACTTATATGCATGCATAGAGGAAATAAATTGAAATATATATGTGACTGAAATAATTTGTATTATATAAAACAGTGAGTTATTGAACTCTAGATTCTTCACAGACCAAATGAAAATGGTTGGAGATAAATGTCATGAGTTTGAATTTGATTGAAATTATTGTGGGAGAGAAAGACATTAATTTGCAAACAACAAGCATCCCTAAATAAAAGACAACATACACTTGATATATTATTTTATCATTTTGATGATTAAAGGGTTGGCATACTCTTAGTACTTGTGGAAGTACTATGATTATTGATAAGCATGATTGATTCTACTTATTGAACATAAAAATCCTTCATTTTGAAGGGAAACGATTCAATCGTTGGTTATTTAGATTGTTATATTATGAGTAAAAGTTAGTGTTCCAACAAGAGAACATTGAGGATAGTGTTCTCTTTAAGAGGAGAGTATGTAACATTCCTGGCGTAATCTACTGTAAAAACTCTCGTAAAATGAGTGTTGTTGAATAATTAAATATTATTAATTTTTATATTGATATTACATGAAGAATATTCTTCTAATTCTTAATTACAAGAATTAATTCTTAATTTTTATATTGAGAATACTTTATATCCTTCTATCTAAATAAATTGTATCTCAAAGTTGGTATATTTTTTAGTTTTAGAATTAATGAGTCATAGTCTTAGAAAAGCTATGAATAAGTGATATTTTTTCATAAGGAAAAAACAAATCTACCTTGAAAAAAGCATGAAAAATTTATGGATGATTTATTGAGTGACTTTAGAATTTAGAAAAATATGATTTATGGAGTGATTTTATAATTTAGTAAAAATTTGATTTATGGAGTGATTTATGGATGATTTAGGGAGTGATTTTAGAAGATAGGAAAAATCTTATTTATGGGTGTTTTATGGAATGTTTTTAGGATTTAGAAAAGCTATTACATTTTCTTAATTCTACTTATTGTAAGCCTATGGGAAAATATGAGAACTAATGACAAAATATCTGTAAAATTAAACTAAGAGAGAGGAAGGAGCGTTTTTGAATAAGTATATGTACAAAATTGGTTGAAGGAAATTTGGCTCGGTGGGAAACTCAACTCAGAATTACTCCATCTCTTACTTGGCCACTGTTGGCTATAGTAGTGTGGCAGTGATAATTGATTCGACACATAATACAGCATCAATATTCTCATTGGGCTTAGGGATTCCAAGCATGCATTAAAAGATAAGTAATTGTGCTCTTTAAAAATTATTGCATTTGCATATAGTGCATGAAGTAAAAGGAATCAAATTTATTTGCATGAAATATTTCATATGATAAAAAGTTGAGATTATTATCTTAGAAAAGCTCCATGGAATTTCATGCATAGAGGAATAAGTGTTCTGTGCATTGAATTCTTAGACGTTTTCATGGCTAAATAATTGTGTGAATTGCATGAGTTGGTAAAAAATAGAGTCCGAGCATGTTTTTGTATCTCCCAAACCGTGATAGATGTGTACAAATTGAAAGAGGTTTTTGTAAATTAGTCTGTTCTTGCCAAAAACCTCTCTCATATTTGAAAAATTCATTTTCAACTTCTCTAAAACTGCACCCAAAATTGATGGCTAAAACAAGAAATTATTTTAAATATTTAAATCTAGAAAAATGGGTTGCAAAGACTCATTCGAATCTTCCAAACCATGACACATGTAAAAACTAAGAAGGTTTTTTTTAATGAACCTATTCCCAACAAAATCCTCTATTTTTTTTCAAAAATTCGTTTGCAGATGTTTGGAAACCACACCCAAAGTTGATGACTAAAACAGGGAAGACAAAGTAAAACAAAGTGTTGTCATTTGATTTGTCAGCGTGATAAGAATAATTGTTTATGTACCTACAGAGAGAACTATTGTGTTAATGTTCTTGAAAATAAATTAATTAATTGCATGCACAAACAAATACTTATTAAGTTTGATATTTCTTGAAAATAAATAAGTTATTTGCATGCACAAAATAGAACAACTATGTTGATATGTCTTGAAAAAAATAAGTTGTTCGCATGAAAAAAAATAGAACAATTATGTTTATATTTTTCATTTAAAAGATTACTAGGGATGTTCTTATTATACATATGCATTAAAGTTTTAAAGATAAATATTGGACTCTAAGAGAATGTGTTTATGTGCATAGGAATAATATCTAGTATATTTGATCTACTAGAAATGAATATGTGATTTTACATGCATGGGGAGCTTGAGTCAGGCAAAAAGAGATAAGTAACCTTTTTGAGAAAGAGTTCACATATAAACTTTGCACAAGAGAAAATTAGTTGTGTTATTTGAGAATGATTTTTTTATTTATGCTACTTCTTGAGGAAATATTACAAATTTTTGTGATTTGTTAAATGATAGAAAAATAATTTGTATTGCATGCATAATAACTACTGAGTTAGCTAACTTTTGAAAAAGAATAATTAGTGCGTTAGATTCTTAAGAATATATATATATATTATATATATATATATATATTATATATATATATTATATATATATTATATATATATATATTATATATATATGCAAGAAATATTTATTGTGTTAGAGCTCTTCAAAAAGGAGAGAAGAATAAAACATGTCTTTGTATGCATTATTGAGTTAGATTCTTGGAGAGTAAAATTGGTAATCACATGCTTTAGTGTGTTAAGATTCCTTTGGAAGATTCTTTAGTGAAATATATACACTTGCATGCATGGAAAATTATAGTTTTTGTATTAGATTTATGGAGAAAAGGAAAGTGCAATCGCATAATATTGGTTTTGTTAGCCTTCTTTTGGGAAAAATAATATGCATTTGTACACCTAACGAGATTAGCTATGGTATTAGCTTTATTTTGAGAGAAGATTATGTATAGTTATTGGGATAGATCTTTTGGTAAGAGAAAAATGTCTCTTTACATGCATGAAAGAATAATTATTATGCGTTTAATCCCTTGGAAAAGAAATGTGTTTATTTCCATGCAAGATTTAGTTAGTTTCCTTTGGAAAAAAATATGTTTCACATGCGAGAAATCTATCATATTATTTTTGGTTGGAAAGGACAAATAGTGCATGTAAGAAATTATACTATTATGTTAAGTTTGTTTGGAATAGAGCTTGCATTTTTATATGTAATAGCCATTGTGAATAGTTCTTATGTGGGAAAAACGTTTTTAAAATAGAACATGCATTCACATGCATAAGTATAAAATCTACTGCGTTAATCCCTTTGGAAAAGAAAACATAATAGTATGAACAAAGAAAATTGATTGTTGGTCTAGTTCTTTCGAAAGCTTGTTATGCATTTGCATTCACAAGAACAATATTTCCCTTTGGAAAAAAAAAAACATAATAGTATGAACAAAGAAAATTGATTTTTGGTCTAATTCTTTCGAAAGCTTGTTATGCATTTGCATTCACAAGAAAAATATTTAGTATGTTAGCTTTTTTTTGGGCAAAATATGAAAGTGCATGCAAGATTATTTTAGCATTTTGTTGGAAGGATAACGCTTGACAGTGAGTTTCTTGTTACTAATGCATGTGCAATGATGTTAAAGAAAATATTTCATGAACTATTTCTGTTTTATACATGCACATAAATAGATGTTGAAGTGTCACTAATAAAAATTGATTATTGATTTTTTAATATTTTATCTAATCATTGCGCCGAGAGGCACTCTACAGCCGAGTGTATGAGAGAGATGTTGTCACGTAATGTAACGCTATATTAAAAAATATGAGGGAGATGTTGTCACATAGCGTAACGTTACATTAAAAAATATTAAAAAATTATGAGGGAGATGTTGTCACACGTAACGTGACATTAAAAAAAAATATTAAAAAATATATGTGTTGGCTATAATATATATTGTATATGTTGAAGATATGTGTAACGTTATTTAAAAAAAAAAAAAAAAAAAAAAAAATGTGTCGGCTAATATTAACAAACTCAAATTTGAAAATGATATATATATATAATTGAAAAAGAGATCCATTAGCTTATTCATTGAATAACAAAGAAAATTAGGTAAAGGAAGCGGATGATTCAATTGGGCATATCATGTAATAATAACCAGGTAAATTTCGTGGCGTTTAGGTTTTCTGTCATGTGATTTCTGTGATAATAATAACCCCTTAAATTTATATTTCGTGGTGTTCAAATTTTTGGTTGTGTGATTTCTGTAATATTGTAATAATAATAATAAGCTAAATTTCATGTTTTCAATTGTAAGAAGGTAAACTCAATATAATGGGAGGTGCTCAATAAAATTAGTAAGAGTGAGGGGAAATATTTAGTAGAATGTATTATTTAGGGTGGGGTGTGATCGGAAATATTATGTAAAATTTAATAATATTACATTTTAATTAGTATTTCTCCCCACCCCTGGCCACTATTTATTAGGTGGGGTGGTTATAAATATTGGGTAACATATAATATTGTATTATTATATTTTATGTAATCAATATATTTGTAACAATTAATATAGATGTGTTTCATCTATAAATTCAATTAATAAGCTGATAAAAACTTAATATTTACAATATGACAAGATTTTTAATCATGACTATTTAGCATGGATCTTATTAACTTCTAAGTAGTTTTTTTTACAATACCATGGGTTACTACCATGGTTTATCAATACCATGGTCATCTAGATTTTTGATTATTTTGTTATGGATCTAGGATTTTAATTGTTACAATACCATGGGTCAATACCATGTCTTATCAATACCACATGCCCAAAAATAATAACTTATATATATATATATATATATATATATATATATATATATATATATATATATATATATTTTATATTATATATTTTATATACATTTTTAACATTTTTTAATTAAATCTAAGATAAAAATGGTTATAATTGCCTTTGAGATATATCTAAACCCTCCATCCACACGACTACTAACAATATTTTCATAGAAATTAATTGGGGGTTTTAATAAATTAAAAAATGAGAATACTTTTATATATACATATGTGAAATTTTATATAATATAAATAATATTATAATGAACTAGGATAGATGCATCTTAACCAAAGCAAAGTGACTAACAATGATAGAGGAAATATACTGCTTGATTCTTTTAATTTTATTATTATTGTATTTTCTTTAACATGATTGATCCAAAATATAGGTTTAATATTTTACAACCAATTATGTTTTTTATTAATTTAGATACTTTCTTAAATACAATACAATGGGATGATATTTAAGAAAGAGAGTGAGATGGAAGGGGGAATAGAGTGTGGGAGAGAGACATAGTGAGAGAGAGAAAGGAAGAGAGAGAGAAGGGGGAGAAAGGGAGGGTTAGAGATGGATTTGGAGGGGGAAAGAGAGGGAGTGACAAGGGAGAGATGAAGATGGAATGAGGGAGAGGGGAGACGAGGGAAGAGAGAGAAAAGGAGGGGATAAAGATAGGGACAGAAGGGGAAGAGAGAGACAGAGAGATATAGATATGGAGGGGGGGAGAGGGTGAGAGAGAGAAGGAGAGAGGCAGGGATATTGTGACAGAGTTCGAGGGTGGAGAAAGTGTGTGTATAAGATGGGGGGAGAGACAAAGGGAGGTGGGAGAGAAGGGGAGAGAGAGGGAGGAAAAAGAGAAAGGACTTGAGAGAGAGGAGAGAGAGAGGGGGAGAAATAGATGGAGTTGGAAGGGGAAGAAAGACATAGAGAGAAAGGTGGAGAGGGAGTGGCAAGGGAGAGAGAGAGAGAGAGGGAGATAGTTTTAGGGGTGAGAAGGAGAGACAATAGGAGATATAGATGGGGCGGGGGAGAGGGTAGAAGAGAGAGGAAAAGAGAGGGAGGAAGAGGGATAGATGGGAGATAGAGATATAGATGGAGAGAGAGAGAGAGAGAGAGAGAGATAAGGGGAAGAGAAAGAGAGGGAAAGGAAGAGGGAGAGATAGATCGATATGGGGAGAGACAGAGCGTGACATATGTTTGGGGGGTTTAGATAGAAAGACAAATAAGGAGAGATGGAGGGAGGTGTAAATATAGATGACAGGGGGAGAGAGGAAAGAAGAGAAAGATAGAGAAAGTTAGGGAGAGGCGGATAGAGTGGGACGAGAGAGAGAGAGAGAGAGAGAGAGAGAGAGAGAGGTTTTAGGGGTGAGAAGGAGAGACAATAGGAGATATAGATGGGGCGGGGGAGAGGGTAGAAGAGAGAGGAAAAGAGAGGGAGGAAGAGGGATAGATGGGAGATAGAGATATAGATGGAGAGAGAGAGAGAGAGAGAGAGAGAGAGAGAGAGAGAGATAAGGGGAAGAGATAGAGAGGGAAAGGAAGAGGGAGAGATAGATTGATATGGGGAGAGAGAGAGCGTGACATATGTTTGGGGGGTTTAGATAGAAAGACAAATAAGGAGAGATGGAGGGAGGTGTAAATATAGATGGCAGGGGGGGGAGAGGAAAGAAGAGAAAGATAGAGAAATTTAGGGAGAGGCGGATAGAGTGGGACGGGGGAGAGAGAGAGAGAGAGAGTTTTAGGGGTGAGAAGGAGAGACAATGGGAGATATAGATGGGGCGGGGGAGAGGGTAGAAGAGAGAGGCAAAGAGAGGGAGGAAGAGGGATAGATGGGAGATAGAGATATAGATGGAGAGAGAGAGAGAGAGAGAGATAAGGGGAAGAGATAGAGAGGGAAAGGAAGAGGGAGAGATAGATCGATATGGGGAGAGAGAGAGAGAGCGTGACATATGTTGGGGGGGTTTAGATAGAGAGACAAATAAGGAGAGATGGAGGGAGGTGTAAATATAGATGGCAGGGGGAGAGAGGAAAGATAGAGAAAGTTAGGGAGAGGCGGATAGAGTGGGACGGGGGAGAGAGGGAGGGGAAGAGAGATAAGGAGAGGGGGAGGTAGATAGACACGGAATGGAAGGTAGAGAGAGAGGGAAGAAGAAAGAGTCTAACATAGACAAATACAAACATAAAAGCTAGATCTAGAAAGTCATGAATATTTTAGATTTTCACTCAAATAGATGTATTCATTTCAATGTAGTTGTTGATTTCTAATCCTATTTGATCACATGAACTATATGCATTGATGTCAATGTAGATGTCAATTTATAATTCTATTTAATACCTTACACTAGATGCATTGATTTCAATGTCCATGTTGATTTCTACTCCTATTTGATCGCTTGCACAGGATGCATTGGTTTCAGTGTAGATATTGATTTCTAATCCTATTTTATTGCTTGCACTAGATGCATTGATTTCAGTGTAGATGTCGATTTTTAATCATATTTAACACCTTACACTAAATGCATTTTTTTTAGTGCATATGTTGATTTCTACTCATATGTGATTGCTTGCATTAGATGCATTGGTTTCAATGTAGATATTGATTTCTACTCCTATTTGATTGCTTGCATAATATGCATTGGTTTCAGTGTAGATATTTATTTCTAATCCTATTTAATCGCTTGCACTAGATGCATTGATTTCAGCATAGATGTCGATTTCTAATCATATTTAATACCTTACACTAGATGCATTGATTTCAACATAGATTTTGATTTCTACTCATATGTGATTTCTTTCATTAGATGCATTAGTTTCAATGTAATATTGACTTCTAATCCTATTTGATTTCTTGCACTAGATGCATTGATTTCAGTATAGTTGTTGATTTCTAATTCTATTTGATTGTTTGTACTAGATGCATTGATTTTGGTGTAGATGTTGATTTCTGATTTGATGCAACAAGATGTATGATGTACATTAATTTCAAATTAATTAAATTAATAGTGTGCATTGATTTTAGTGTAAGCACATCTTGACCTCCTCCATCTATATCTCTATCTCCCATTGTCTCTCCTTCTCTATCTCTTTATCTCAGCCCCTAAGCATACACACCCTTTCTCTATATCTATATATATCTCTCTCCCTACCTGTCTCTCTCCCTCCCTACCTTTCCCCTCCCTCTCCCTCTCCCTCTCTTCCCCTTCTCTCTCTCTTTAACATTTCTCTCTCCATATATATATCTCTTCCTCCCTTCCTGTCTTTGCCTCTCTCTTCTTCCCTCTCCCTCTCCCTCTCTTCCCCTTCTCTCTCTCTTTAACATTTCTCTCTCCATATATATATCTCTTCCTCCCTTCCTGTCTTTGCCTCTCTCTTCTTCCCTCTCCCCGCCCCATCTATATCTCTATCTCCCCTTGTATCTCCTTCTCACCCCAAAAAAACACACACACACACTCTCAATGTAAGCACATAAAAATTATTCAACCATAAATACAATACTTGAATTTTCATCATAAATAAAATGTTTCCTTATGCCAAATATTTTCTTCTTGAAACTATAAACTATTTATAATTGGGTACATTCTTATTATTCCCATTTTCCATCATTCAACATTGTTAATTACTTTGCATTCAAACGTGGTAATAGGAAATAAATACCATTGAAAATTATTTCGGGTTTAACACTCCATAAGTCACAATGATTGAATTTCAAGAAAACTACTATTAATATTGGAGAGCAACAAAGACAAGGTATGTTGTTTACTATAGTAGCTTGGGTTAAATATTTGAATGATCTATGATTCCAACTACTCTTTTCATATGATCGATATGAGAAAATGGAAAAACTAATAGGTGTGACAATAGGAACAGTAGAAGAAAATAGTTTCAGATTGATTGCAATGAAGATTGTTTGTAATTGACTATATTCTTAGTATTCACATTTTCTATCTATCAAAATTTTTACAATGACACTTTGCAATCAAAATTTGTATTTCATCATTTTTCATCATTCAAGTTACTAACAGTCTCTCTTATCTCAACAAACTGAGGTAACTAAGAAAATTCTAAATTAAATTGACCAAATTAATATTAGACATATTTAGCATATTTAAAATGATCAAAAATTAGATGTTCAACAAATTTTATATGACCGCACATGATTGAAACCAACCTAGATCCATCTTAACACCGGATCTATAAAGTTCCAAGAGGTATCAAATCTCTCGAGGTGCAAACATTTCCTCAAGTTTTTCACTCAAAAAATAGGTTTGCACCTCGAGAGATTTTATCCCTCTCGGCACTTGATACATCTGGTGTTAAGATGGATCTAGATTGGTGATATCGAGTGTGCTGACAACAACAATGGCAGGAAAGGATGGTGACATGTGCAAAGGATAGTTCATGTTTAACATTGTGACAGATAAATATTTGTTGGTCCATGCAGATTGATGAATTCCAACTATAGGATGATCCACTGATGGAAACAGTTAGACCAAAAAGACATAGAGATTGAGGATTTGTGGGGAAAAGATATCGTGTTGATTGTAATAGCTTATAGCTAATTATGTTGCATTTAAGATGATTTTTCTATGTAATATGTTATGGCAATGGTCAAGGGATGGACTCCCTTGTAACCATTGAGTGAGGGGTGAACACCCTCACGAGCGTTTAATAATAAAATTAAACGTTTGTTGGTTTTCACCCTACTGGGTTTTTTAGAGCATATCGATGTCTAATGATGTGAGTGTTCATTGTGTCATTTTTATGATGTTAATTTATTTCATGATGTGATGTTTGTATTATCAAGTATGTGATTTACTAACTGAGTTAAAATAATCATGGAACTGATGCATAGTTATAGTAGGAAATTTAAGTTAATATGTTACAAATATGATAGCTAATGATTATGTAACTTGCTATGCTTTTACTACATATTTCTCTATGTAATGATGATGGTTATTCCAATGATCATTGAGGGAATATAGAAAGTAATTTAGAAAGTTACACATCGGTAAATGCCGAAAAAAATTCTTAACTCCATGCATTCTCCTGTGAAGTTACCGGGGGATGTTACAACATACACTTGAAAGTGTAAGAAAATATAGAAAAAATTGCATAGATCACTCTGTGAATACTTGTATTTGAGTGAAGTTGATACTAGTACTGAGTATCAAGTTCAACATGTATCAAACAACCATTTATATCCTACCTCCACTTCTAAGCCCGTATACTTAGCTTTTGAGCTCCTCTTCCAACCCCATGTACTTTAGCTTCTAAGAAAACATCAAATGTATTAATAGTTTTTAGTTCCAATGAGCAATCATATTAAAATTCATGGTGAAAATAAAAACTTTTTTGAGAGTGTCAATTTCAATAGACATCGTGTAACACTAACAATTAGTAACACTAAAGATGTGTTCATCATCATCCGCACCAAAATCATGATGCACTCCATATCCATGTCAAAATAACCTATGGCCAAGTGAACCTAATTAAAAGGAAATTTTCCAACTCATATTATATATCAAGTTTCCATATAAAGATGAGAGCTTAAGTTAAACAATAAAAGGCTTCCCTTTCCCCTAATAACCATGGGGGTGCTTGGAAGTAGTAATATTTTTTCAAAGGCCAATTTATGTTGTTTCCATAAGTTTTGGTTTAACAAATTTTTTGTTGTCTTAATAACAACTCCCAAGTATTCATTAGAATAACCATTTAAGCCCATTCAAAGAACCAGTGTATTGATTCAAGAAATTGAACATAATGGTTGATTGAAAAAAACAACATGCCATTGTGCATTAAAAACAATATTCTTTCAATTTTTCTTAGGGAATAGGCATTGCATCAAATAACTAAGTAGAATCCTTAGCTCTATGGCAAGGATTGAAGATTGTGTTATCAAAGGGGATTCATCAAATAAGTGTGTTTGTTGACTCAATGATAATTATCCAAAAATGCCATAAAGTTAAAGATAAATTGGTAAGGCATTTGCCACCAATTTCTCATTGAATAGGGTTGCTCGTGGATAAATTTGACATTTTCCATGTCAAGAGGGAAAATAATCAATCAGTTGATGAACAAGCTAATAAAAGTGTAAATCTTGATCAAGGGGTGTTATTAAAGATCAAGGCGATCCATTCATCTCCCATGTTCCATGATTCTCAACATACCAAGGATAAGGACTCTCAAGTTATCAAATAAATCAAAATTTAGGCCTAATAGCACATTATCGACCGTCATTAATCCCAAGTCCAAGAAGGCTCTTGATGAGTGACAACATTGGAAGATGGATTCCTCTAATAAGATATCCAAATGGGAACATAAGGTGGGAGATGTCATGATAAGGTGGGATTGTCACTAGATTTGCATTTAATTCTCATATCAGAGATGGGCTCATTATTATTGTTGTTGGGCATGAAATCCCCCCAAGGCATGTTTTGGGGCTTAAAGCCCAAGTTTTGACCAAATCTTGTTGTAAAAAGCTCCACGAATTGCGAGTGCGGGGCACGAAAGTATGATAGATTCATAGGGTTGTCCGCCCTAATTTTGTAATGTAATGTCGGCTAGATAGACCTACCCATGTTCTGCGGACCACAGGATTGTATAATTAGAGTGAGGCTCTAAGTGTAAAAGATAACTAATAAACAATAACGAATGAGAAGTCTAAGTGATTGAGTCGAAGTGTAAAGCGTGTCTGTTGGTCATAGAGTAGTAAAAGTCTTTGCAGCTGAGTGTGCAGAGGCCTAGTAGTCTGCAACTAAGTTCGTGAACCCTTGCAGCTGAGTGTGCAGGGTGGGTCGAGTCTATAACCATTGGAGAATCAATAAAGAGAAGTTTTGCTATAATTATGTGTATCTTTTCTTAGTTTAAGGCATGGTTGGATATAATTTGCAAATATATTATTTAATTACTACATGAACCCATATGAATGTTTTGTATTGTTAAGTATAACTTAAGACATTTGAGTAAGCGAAGGTGCTTAAATAATATAGGAAGATAAATAAGATCTCAGGTAATAGCACAGAGCGCGGCACAACCCCTGGTTAGGGTTGCGGAAAGGCTAGATATCAGGCCGCGAATAGAAGGTGCATGTAGGAACAAATAAAGGACTAGTTGAACTCAGCAGAAATCTCCAGGGTGCGGAAACCTAGTTTTAGCACCCTCCCATACTACTTCGGGTGAGACCTCAGTCTGCGCTCCACGGAGTGTTGCCAAAAGGGCCAGTAGTACCGAGATTTGTTTGGCTAATTAACTATGAACCTGGGTCAGGCCCCAACAAGCCAACAAATGGTTTTGTTGCTAGGACTGGGATTTACATAGAGATGTTTGATGTCGTATCGCTGGAATCCAAAAAAAAAAGGAATTGAAGATTGGTTGGACAGAAAGATTCACGAGTTCGCGGCGCATGAAAATAGGAATTTGCGACTATCAAAGGAAGAGTGGTTAGATTGCTACTTGTATACGGAGATCCACGAAATTTTCTTTGCATCCTTCCCTACTGAGTTGTACGAGTGGATTGCGAAGCTAGCAGATAGCCAAGGAAGGTGTAAACTCGACAAACCTATTGTTTGGACTCCAAAATTGGGGCGTAGACTAGAAGTATCAAAGGATAAGATTGCGCGCGTTGTCAACCACTAGCTCAATCGAATCATAGGAGAATTCATCACCAAATTCACAGTAGATACTTCAGTCAGCTATAGCAAGGCAGAACGACACTTCCTCAAGGGACCGCGAGGTAAGTACGTTAAATCTTTGAACACTTGGATTAAAATGTTACTGTGTGGAAAGCGGGTTATGCGAATAAACTGATGTTTGGGGCTACACGGAGTGGGATAATCTATAGAAACGAAGGTAGCACAGAACTAAAGACTAGCCCCTTGATTTCACCTCTGTGAGGAGGCGAAGAAGAGCTCGTAAAGGTCTCACCAAGAAGTGCAATCAATCTGATAAGGCAAAGAATTCCATGCATACCACCCCCACCCACACCACCACCAGTTTCACCATCTTCACCCCCGACTTCACCCATCCCACCTCTGCCACCACTGCGAAGTAGTATGGCCAGCGCAATAAAGCTACCAGTGTTCAAGGGAGTAGGGAATGAAGATCCAGACCAGTTTTGGTTCATGATAAAAGCTGTATGGGAAGCATAAGATGTCATGGATGCCAATATAAAGAAGGCAAAGTTGGACAACACTCTGCAGGATCACGCATTGACCTGGTACATTAAGAATTCCAATGACAATCTGAATGCGTGGATAGCAGATATCCAAGTTGCGTTAAACAAATAATTTAGCAGGTCAAAATCGAAGGCACAATCGATTATTGGATTCAAGGAAATCACAATGCTACCAAGCGAAACCTCGTGGGAGTTGGATCAAAGACTGAAGTGCACAATTTGTGAAGCAAACAGGACATTAACAGATGGGAAACACTGCGAATGGTTTGCAGTATTCGTTAACGCTACATCTACGAAATGCATTGGTGCAACAAATATTAACCACTCAAGCTGAGGCTTTGGAGGTTGCAATGAGATTGCATGAGACTCTAATACAAGATCTTGACCTGGGAGTTTAGCAGATTCATATGCAGTTGAAAAACTTGTGCCTTGAGATGCAGAGTTTGAAACAAGACAGGACGGTTCGTCCAGATGTGCACGATGAGGTATGGTGCGTAAAGTGCAAGGGCCGGGGGCACGACAAGGACCACTGCCCAGAATTTGTGAATTACCTCACGGGAGGAGGACCAATGCCATTGAGACCGGAGGCACAAGTAGGACCAAGCACAGCGCTTGCATTATGCTGCGCAATTTGTCAGATAGGAGGAAAGCATGCTACAGATAACTACAATCTGATACAGAAGTATATGCAGAATTCCCAGCAGTTGTTCTGTAATTTCTGTAGGTCAGTAGGCCATGATGAGCGCATCTGTAGAAGTTATGAATTGATGATGGATCAAACTCCTACCTACAGGGTTCAAGCTGAAACATGGCCCCTCGATAAAAATGCAGGAATGGCGCGCACTAGATCTCAAGGGCGCGAACAAGGTCGAGGTGGAATGGGACCAGGAAGAGGTTGCGAACAGCAGATATGTTACAATTGCGGAGGTCCAGGACATTATGCCCGTGATTGTATGAACCCAACGTGACCATCATGCTTGTATTGTACATTGTTTGATCATGAGATAGAGCATTGTTCCACACTGATAGTGAGTTTGCACCATAAAGGAGCACTCCAGCCTCCCCCGACTCAGAACCTACAAATGATGAGGTCTGAGCCGCACGAGGAAGACCCTAATGTAAATATTGTGGTCCGAAGTGGTATTACGACAGGGGATGACAAAGGCAAGTAGCTTGAAAAAACACCTGGGTTCGTAAGGCTCCAATGAAGGAACCGGAATTTGATTTGGAGCGTTCTAAGGAGACCTTCATGGAAGCTAAGTGGAGCTTCGCTAATGCCTCCACTTCAGGAAGTAAAGACAGACTGGAGCCAGACATGGACCCATTGATGCTCACTATGTTCTTGGAGACATGCATGAAGCTGCTATGCGATAGCAAGGCTGTAAAGGGGCTACAATAACTCATAACTAGATGCGTTGGGACCGCGCTGAGAGAACCACGCGTATTCCAGAAGCTTGAGAAGCACACGGCGCAAACAAGAAGGGAGATGATATTGACTGCACATATCGGGGAATACGAGATGGACCAAGTGATTCTGGATCTAGGTTTAGACGCGAACGTCCTGCCAAAGCAGACTTGGGAACACATGGGCAGGCCTGCATTGCAATGGTCTCCTATCCAACTACGAATGGCAAACCAACAAAAGATCTTGCCTATGGGGAGATTGTAGGGAATCACAGTGGATATCGAAGGAGCAAGTGTGCTAGCAGATTTCGAAGTGATAGAGATTGTTGATGACAGCAATCCCTACCCCGCTCTATTGGGAATAGATTGGGCCACTGACATGAATGGAGTGATAAATCTAAAGAAGCGCAAGATGATCTTTGAGAAAAGGTCTTTGCGCGTAGTGGTACCTTTAGACCCTGCAAAAAGATCGCGCTATACAGAGCCAATGCGCGACTATGATAGTGATGATGACTTAGACTGTATTGACAAGATAATTTTGCACGAGCAAGACTAGGTAAATCCAACCGCGGATGGTCGAATCTCATGGAAGCGCGAAAGCTCCTGCACATCAGATTCTGACAAGGAAATAGAGCGATGGTAGAATTGGTTACACGAAGTAACCACGCTCAACTATAACATGATGACAAGGTTACTGATCTGCGTAGCAACATAGGTAAGAGGTTTGCCTACATATGATGGGTTGAGCGAGGTGGATGACTTCCTAAACAAATTTGAAAGAGAAGTGTCAGAACAACAACGTTTTGACGCTCTAAAATGGGTGTTGCGCGCTACGTTGGCAAGGTGGTGGGGTACACACCAGAAGAGTTTTGAGAACTGGCATGAATGCAGAAGAATGATGCGCATGAAGTTTGAAAATCCTTCGATGCGATTAACAAACAAAATTGTTGAACGAACCGGCCTGCGCACCCACCTATCTATTGAAAATAGCAACAAGAAATGCTAAAAATAGAAGTGCTAAAAATAGCACTGCTATAAATAGAATTTCGGGATACCTTCCTATTTTAGTTAGTCCCTGAGCTAAAATAGAGAATTAAAATTCGAATTTGTTCTTAACAGTTGTTTGATTAATAATTAATTAATTCATCTTGAGTTAATTAATTGGAGAAAGTCAAACATGAAGTCTATGTGAAGACATGCAACAGTTTCTCCATTGATTGATGAATTTATCCCTTAGTTAAGGAGATAAGGATGAGTTGTCCTTTGAGTTGTAATTAGTTAACTCAGTTATCTGAGTTAAGTCCAGTTAGATTAGTTCAAACAGTTTGTAGAATTAATTGTGAGTTCAGTTAGTTAATGCTTGCATGCATGTAATTGTTGCTCTCCAAATAACTGAATATTCTCTCATAAATAACTCATGCATGTCAGTTCAGTCAGAGACCCAGTTGAGCATGGAGCTCCTCTCACCCTGACTAATGTAAAGTATATACTAGGTTTGAAGAAGAATCTTGTGTCCATTGCTATGCTAGAAGATAAAGGCTATGATGTAGTCTTTAGTAAAGGAAAAGTAATTCTAAGGCATATTGGCACTAGACAGACCAAGAGGATAGGGATTCGAGTTAAGAATCTCTACAAGCTGGAGGTAGACGACTATGCTGCATTGAGTTCCAAAGTTGAGATGGTGCAAATCCAAGATGTTGGCGAGTTATGGCATAGAAGATTGGGCCACTTGCACCATGGAGCCCTGAAAATCATGCAGCAGATTTCTACCGGACTTCCCAAGGGAAAACTGGAGTAGACGGATACATGCAAAGGTTGTACCTTGGGTAAGTATGCGAAATCTTCCTTTTCGGATTGAGACAGTAGAGCTGGAGCAATCCTGAAGCGAGTTCACTCATATGTTTGTGGACCGTTCTCTACAGCCTCCACCGCTAAACAAAGGTACTATGTTATTTTTATTAATGATTTCTCTCATAGATGTTGGATCTAATTTATGAAAAATAAGGATCGGACCTTCTCGAGGTTTTGTGAGTTTAAAGCCTTGGCAGAGAAAGAATCTGGAAAGAAAACAAAAGCCCTACGTAGCGACAATGGTGGAGAGTATGTCTCCCAACAGTTTAAGGACTTTTGTGCTGCAGAAGGAATTAAACGAGAGTTGATGGCACCCCATAACCCACAGTAGAATGGGGTTGCCGAAAGGAAGAATAGATCGATTGTGGGAGAAGCTCAAACAATATCACATGACCAAAGCCTACCACTGCATTTGTGGGCTGAGGCATGCAATACAACAGTATACTTGCAGAACAGAAGCTCACACCATATACTGGGAATGAAGACACCTATGGAGGCCTTTTCTAAGGAGCGACTAGATGTAAGTCACTTTTGTATCTTTGGATCATCAATCTACTGCCATGTGACCAAAGATACTCTGAAGAAGCTAGATCCAACAACTGAGTTGGGAATACTTGTAGGGTACACGGATACACCTCACAACTATCAGGTGTACCTACATACAAATCATAGGACAGTGGTACACAGGGATCTGAAGTTCGATGAGCAGAAAGCCATGCGAGTATCACTTGAGAGGGAGCTCAAGTTGCATGCAGATGAGGAACTTTCAGTTCCTAAGGAGGAGGAGCCTCAAATTGATGCGGAGCAGCGACATGTAGAGGGTCCAGGAGTGAAGACATCCACTCATGTTAAGTCTTCCACAGATGAGCAGAAACGCTCAAGTGAAGATGACAGGTTGATGCTGGATGCATGGGAGAATGTGGGACAGCCATCTTCTCAGTGTAGGCAGAGGAGGTCGCTTGAATGGTACACTAGTTACATGGCCCTAGATGGGGAGTGTGTAGATTCTGAGCCTTCTTCATTCGAGGAGGCAGTGCAACAACCAGTCTGGGTTGATGTAATGGTGGATGAGTATGACTCCATCTTACAGAACTATGTTTGGGATGTTGTCCCAAGACCTCAAGACAAGTCAGTGGTGAGTCCCAGATGGCTTTACAAGGTAAAGTAGGTAGCGGATGGAAGTGTTGAGAAACATAAGGCAAAGTTTGTTGCCTATGGTTTCTCACAGGTCAAGAGGATCGACTACGATGAGACCTTTTCTCCTGTAGCAAGGTACTCATCTATCAAATCGATGTTGGCACTATCAGCTAAGATGGGTTGGAAGATCCATCAGATGGACGTGAAGACAACATTTCTTAATGGGAAGATTGAAGAGGAGGTGTACATTGAGCATCGAGAAGGTTTCGTGACCTTCGATCGTGAGTCGCATGTGTATCGATTTAAGAGGGCTTTGTATGGGCTAAAGCAAGCACCTCGTGCTTGGTACACCAGGATCAACAACTATTTCACTGGGTTGGGCTTCACCAAGAGTGAAACAGATGCGAACCTTTACCACATCATGGTAGAAGGTAAGCCATTGATCATTGTTCTTTATGTCGATGATCTGATTTTGGCAGGTGATGATCAGTTGATCCAGTGTTGCGAGGACGACCTTGCAAGAGAGTTCGAAATGAAAGACATGGATCTTATGCACTACTTTCTAGGCATGGAAGTGTGGTATAGAGATGGAGAAGTTTTTGTATCTCAAGGCAAGTATGTCAATGAGATCCTTAGGTGGTTCCATATGGAGAAGTGCAAACCCATGCAGACTCCTCTAGTTGGGCACTGGAGGAAGGAGGACGCTACTTCAAGTGAGGTAGTAGCTACTACTGTTTAACGGTAGCTGGTGGGTTCACTTATGTATCTGGTGAACACATGACCCGACTTATGCTTTGCGGTGAACCCGCTGAATCAAGCTATGCTTCAACCTACCAAGTTATTTTGGAAGGTAGCGAAGCATGTGCTGAGATACCTTCAAGGCACATCTCAGTTTGGATTGTGGTACAGATAGACAGAGGGAGTGAAGCTTTAGGGCTTCACAGATGCGGATTGGGCAGAGAGTCCATCAGACTGGAAGAGCATTTCTGGAAGAATCTTCAACCTTGGTTCAGCTACAGTTTCTTGGTACATCAAGAAACAGAGATCAGTTTCCCTTAGCTTAGCAGAAGTTGAATACATGGCTGCTAGTTAGGTTGCATGTGAGGCCATTTGGATGTGGAAGATTCTAGTGGGATTGTTTGGTCAGAGGATGGATCCTACAGTGATCTACTGCGATAATAAGATTTGCATCAAACTCTCTGAGAATCCAGTTTTTCATGACAAGTCCAAGCACATTGATATCCGGTATCACCATCTTTGAGACTATGTGGTCAAGAGGATCATGTTGTTGTTGTATGTTTCGACCAAGGAACAGGATGCAGATATTTTGATGAAGGCATTCTCAAAATGCAAGTTCGAGTTCCACAGAGACAGGATTAGGATTACTGATAATCCCTTTCTTGTTGAGAGGGAGTGTTGAAAATAGCAACAAGAAATGCTAAAAATAGCATTGCTATAAATAGCATTTTGGGATACCTTCCTATTTTAGTTAGTCCCTGAACTAAAATAGAGAAGAAAAATTTGAATTTGTTCTTAACAGTTGTTTGATTAATAATTAATTAATTAATCTTGAGTTGATTAGTTGGAGAAAATCAAACATGAAGTCTATGTAAAGACATGCAACAGTGTCTCCATTGATTGAGAAATTTATCCCTTAGTTAAGGAGATGAGGATGAGTTGTACTTTGAGTTGTAATTAGTTAGCTCAATTATCTGAGTTAAGTCCAGTTAGATTAGTTCAAACGGTTTGTAGAATTAATTGTGAGTTCAGTTAGTTAATGCTTGCATGCATGTAATTGTTTCTCTCCAAATAACTGAATATTCTCTCATAAATAACTCATGCATGTCAGTTCAGTCAGAGACCTAGTTGAGATCAGATGGTGGGACAATGTACTATCAATTGCAGGGATATTCCTTGGTGGATATCTCTTGCATGTAGAAGGAATTCATTCTTTGAGTATTGCGCAATTACTTCTTCAGTTTAGTGAGTGTGAATGAGGCCAATTCACACAAGTGGCATCACTGGACCCCAAGAAAAACTGCACAAGGAAATAGGAGGCTTGGAGGGCTTGAGGAAGACATATGTAGTGTCTATTTAGTCTGTGAGCTGCATTGTTCTATTGCAGAGAGAGTAGGATAGCTTGTGAGCTAATTCTTTTTGTAATCTGAACATATTTCCACTTGTATGATATTACAAAGATTGAGGTTTTAGGCTGAGGCTTTCCCCAGAGTATTCTTCTGTGTTCATGTGTAATTGCTTTCTCATTCTTAGTTATATGTGTTCTATTTGATCTTGCTCAAAATCAATTAAGATTCTGCAAGTTTGTTGTAGAAGTAGATCTTGTATTTTTCTTTAGTATATTGCATAATCTGTTGATCTACAGTGGGAAATTTCTACACTATTCAGGTGGATATAGGCATATGGTGCACAACCTTTACGAATGGACATTGTCCTCGCAGTAGGAAACATGGTCGGGAAGCAGGTGTGGGTAAGGAAATGGCGCAAATGACCTCTCTGGTTGGGACCACGAAGTATGGAAAGACTAAGCGCGCAGAAGAATATCCACGTAGAAGCTTTTAACAAAGTACGCGAAGCACTGAACAAGGTCCATAATGTGAAGTGGACAGACTGGGACCTGCGCGTACTAGTGGTTCTATGGGTTTATAAGACCACGCGCAAGAACCTGACCGCGGAGGCACTGCCAAGGCTGGAGTATGAAGCAACCAGTGTAAGCCCTAAAGTACTTGGAGAGTTTAGACCGTGCATGATAACACCGGTAGATACGACGGTTCACGAAACCTTGGAAGTAGAAATCCAACAGGGAAATTTTAGACTCCAAGAACTTGAAAAAGAAAGGGTATGATTAAGGAAGAAAAGCGCTATGATGGATGCAGAATTCAAGAAGCTGGAGGACGAGATAAAGGAATATTTTCTCGGCAAAAAGACCAAGGTGATAAGGTAGGATGCGTACGATTACGATGAGTGGTTTAAGACCTATGGCCGCGAATTGATCAGTCTGATGCCTTGGCTTGGACCGCACATTGCTAAGGAGGGTAGCGTGTTTCACATTGTAAAGTGCGTGATGCCAACCGTAACAATAAAAGGTGGGTATTCTCAAAGAAACATGATGGATGACAGGGTGAAACTTTTTATGGGTGGTGCGACCACCTGACTAGCCGAAGGAAGAACAGTGTTAGCACTCCAGACAGTTGAAAGGAAGCGCAGGACTATAAACTATTTTGCCTGGGAGCTGCGCGATGTTGGAGTTGCGCGCAGAAGCTACGAGTCACAAGATCTGCGACCGTGCACGGGGGCTGCGCTGCCACGCGAGTTGACCAGAAAGTGACCGTTGAAGTCACTATTCATGATGGGATGCTTGACTTGAGACCAAATGGAGCAGGCAGCAGGCATTTAAGACGCGATTTATGGGCAAGATTTGGAAAAATATGCTGACAAGGGAGCATTAATGAACCGGATTTGAGGGGAACAGTCGAATTCAAATTCAAAAAACGCTATAAAACATAAAGGGCTACCCAGCAAACAACACTTGGTCATTTGCGAATTGAGCTATTGAGCAGAGCCCTTATTGTTTTGTGTCGAGCATTGATTGAGCCCTTGAGTTTGCAAGTGCGAGATTTCTGGACAGATACGATAGCATCAGCTGAGGATGTTATGGAGATAACCGAAATAATCGTCGAGGAGGCCACACAGGCCCTGGCTGTGGGGGATGCTCCGAAAGGTGCTGGGATTGTGGCAGAAATCTCGAAATCACCGCACACGCCAAGACCCAAGAAGGACAAACAAGTGATGGTTCCCATAAGTGTGTCCTCGCGGAACCCGCTACGCACCAAGATGTCAATGGAGGAGAAGGGGAAGCCGTCACCATAGAGACCGATGAGGAAGAAGAAGACCTGGAGGACCTAATCGAGGAAACTCAGCCTACGCACCCCCTAACAAGGTTGTCTACCTATGTGCCCCCACGAAAAGGAAAGGCTAAAGTTCCCAAGGACCTAGAGGAGACCAAGAGCTCACTCTAAACCCCGCTCCTCCCAGACAACATTATGTTTGAGGGCACGCACCTAGGATGGGTGTCGAGCCTAAAATTCAAAAATTGGGATCTCCCTGACCACAAGAAGTTCCCTCACCTTGATACCAGGTACCTCATGAAGGCCAAGCAGAACACCACGGCAGAGATTACAGAATTAGGGCCGCGGAAGTGGTTGCGTAGAGTGGAAAAGGCTGGACTACTGAATTTGCTCTGGGTGCCGCATTTCCACCACGCCCCAATAACTATTTTCGTCATCAGGCAGATGCTCTACCTGGTGCATGATGGGTGTTTGTCACTGGAGGAGCCTATTCCCATCATGGCAGACTTGATTCACCGTATCTCCCGACTCCCATGCAAAGGAGAGGACCCCTCGGACATCTCAGAGGGGAAGCGCAGTGACTTGGCCATCGCGGAAGCCATGAAGAAAAAGTACAAGTTGGAAAAGAAGAAGAGGGGCTACACCATCTCCATCATCAAGGACAAAGCAGTATCTGTGGCAACCAAAATCCTAGCAGGAAAGGTAATGTGCAAGTGCCGCGCGGACTAAGTACCTGTGTCGATGGTAGCACTGGCTGAGCAGTGCGCGAAAGGGGTCCAGTTTAACTAGTTTGAGTTCCTTTGCAAGGAGTTTTTAGAGAATTGTTGCGAAGCCCATGTACAGGGAAAAGCGTTCCACTATGCATGGCATCTGCTATCCATAGTGCTCGTCGCAGGAGAATTACCAGAGGATAGTTAATTCCCCATAATTGACAAGAACTTGCTAGAGGCCGCAAAGTATGCTTCGCTCTGGGCCACAAAGGATGCCAAGAAGATCCGACACAGTGAAATATTCTGGGTGTTCATGGAGATGAACCTCAGAATGGAGATCAACCATAAGCTGCGGTTGTCACCCACTGTCTACAACAGTCTGCAGAGTTTTGCAGAATTCAAAGCAGACATGCATAACATTTATATCAGAGCGCACAAAGATCCGACCAAATAGTGGATAACGCTACCTTTTGTAGCTACAGACGACATCATTTTTAACATACTTGAGGCATGGTCGCCGGAGTGGCATGCCTCAGACGTAGCAGAGATCAAGAAGTCGGCGGCACAAAGAAAGAAAGATGAGGCCAAGCTGCGCATCGCACAGTTGGCCGAAAAGTGAAGGAAGGAAGCAGTGGCAGTACAAGTGCGGGCAGCGCGGGACATTGCACAGACAACACTTGAGTAGGAACAAGCAGCAGCAACAGCATAGGAGGCAGCTGCGAAGGCAGGCGAGGGCCAAACGACGCCTTTGTAAGGGCAGGAAGCAGAGGAAGTAGAGACAGAAGAGGGAGGCACAGACCCATAAACCGCGTCGATGCAGTTGAAGCGCCAGCACCCAAGAGAGCAGACAGGGTCGCGTAAAAAGGTCAAGGCATCGAAGTTATCTATTGACCCGATCACCCTAACCGAGGGTGATCTGCATGACATCGGCGAGACAGTGTGTGATGTCACCTTTAAGGCTCTCCAAGATTTCATTCAGGAGAACCAGATTGTGTTGGGGGTCCTCAGAGTGTAGTTGTAGGAATTATAAGTGTGCCCTCCTCAGGTTGGTACCCTTTCAACCAGCCTCGCAGTCGGTTCAACAACAACAGAATAGATGTTGCGCACATGGATGTCGAATACCATAGTGCTGCCGGAAGGGGCACTAGTGACATCGAATGAGGCTAGCAAGCCTACAGTTAGTGCGTTGAAAGGTCTCGGTCTCAATATGGCTGCACATCCGCGAGAAACCTTATATGTTTTGTAGGATGGGATAACTACAGAGTTGCGCGCTATGGAGAGCCGCGCACTGCAAGTTCTCAATGAGTAGAAAATCAATATGGAACAACTGAGCTTGCAGCATGATGAAGTGGTGTTGCAGAACCAACAGCTGGTACAAGTAATAGACGATGCTTGCCAAAGCATCCCAGAGCTGGCCATCCCAGCAAACATGCTAGTGGAGGTGCAGATCCACAAGTTAGCAGCAGGGATCCGCAAGGCAAGGGAAGAAATGACAAAGGTTCAGCTGGGGCTGAACCTTCAAATCGCTGAGCTGCGATTGAAGACACAGTCGTCCACCCCCCTAGAAGTCAGAGAACAGCGCACTAGCACTATCATAGTGGCACTAGACAAGATTGGCGGTGTAATGCGAGACTGCACCAATGTGTTGGAAGAATCACTTGAGGTCCTCACAAATCTGCAGGAGGACCCCAACATCCAGCGTTTAGAGACAGAGGCGCGAGAATTCCAACAACAGTATGACATCGTCCGAGGAACTACGCAGATGGTGGTCCTCACTTAGAGGCTCACGCATATGCAACAGACTAAAGCACTGAAAGAGCAGTTGGACGTAGCAAGACACAGGGAAGCAATCCTAAAGGCGCGTATTTAGCCTTGGATCGACAAGGCCTTCACCATCACATCAAAAATTGAAAGCAAGCTTGCACACATGCAGGGGATCCATGTACTGATGTAGAGAAGCACTCTTAACACAGAGGTCTCGAAACAACATATGCAGCAAATCCAGCAAGCAGCAGCTCAATGTGTTGCTGACCTTGCCACAATTCGAGAATAGTTGGAGGGACTCACGATATTTGTGTTGGGGGCCTGTTGGGCATGGAATCTTGCCAAGGCATATTTTGGGGCTTAAAGCCCAAGTTTTGACCAAATATTGTTGTAAAAGCTCCGCGGATTGTGGGCGCAGGGCGCGAAAGTATGATAGAATCATAGGGTTGTCCGCCCTAATTTTGTAATGTAATGTCGGCTGGATAGACCTACCCATGGTCCACGGACCATGGGATTGTATAAATAGAGCGAAGCTCTAAGTGTAAAGGATAACTAATAAGGAATAACGAATGAGAAGTCTAAGTGATTGAGTCGAAGTGTAAAGTGTGTATGTCAGTCATAGGTTGGGAAAAAGCTTTGCAGCTGAGTGCGCAGAGGTCTAGTAGTTTGCAGCTAAGTGCGCGAACCCGTGCAGCTGAGTGCGCAAGGCAGGTCGACCCTGTAACCACTAGAGAATCAATAAAGAGAAGTTTTGCTATAATTCTATGTATCTTTTTTTGGTTTAATCCACGGTTGGATATAATTTGCAAATATATTATTTAGTTACTGCGTGAACCTATATGAATGTGTATTGTTAAGTATAAATTAAGACATTTGAGTAGGTGAAAGTGCTTAAATAATATTGGAAGATAAATAAGATCTCGGGAAATAGCACAGAGCGCGGCACAACCCCTGGTTAGGGTTGCGCGAAGGCGGGATATCAGGCCGCGAACGGAAGGTGCACGAAGCCACCTACGCGCAAGAACAAACAAAGGACTAGTCGAACTCAGCGGACATCTCCAAGGTGCGGAGACCTGGTTCTAGCACCCTCCTATACTACTTCGGGTGAGACCTCAATCCACGCTCCGTGGGCTGTTGCCGAAAAGGCCAATAATACCTGGATTTATTTGGCTAATTAACTCTGACCCTGGGTCAGGGCCCAACAAGCTAACAACTGCACCCGCACTAAAGGAGTTAATTTTGAAAGAGTGTGAAATGATCCATGAAGGAGTTTTTTACCCAATGTTTCGGACTTCAAAGTGAGTCCATCATCAGGGAGAACGCATAATATATTGAGAAGATTTAATGTAAAAGAGCCAATGATTTATATGTATTTACGTGAATAATCTTTTGGAAAAAAAATTAGGTGGCTAAATATTTGTATTAATTAATTTAATCTGTAATAATGTGCATAATCCTTAATTTAACTTATTAATTTAATATATTACTTTAATATCCTTACGGAATTTAATTTTGCTTGAGTTTGCAAATAAAATGGCGATGGAGGGATGGAATTTTGAGTGAAGCCTAAACAGTGATGGGACGTAGGCATTCAATGTGAAAAGATCATCCCTAGAGTCGGTTTAGACCGTAGTAAATATTTAAAAGGACATTTACAAATGTTAGAAATGTTGATGATCTGAATCAAGGGCCGAACAGTCTGCAAGTTGGCTTCCTCAAGCAGGGATGGTAACAACGAGATCTTTGAGCAACAATTGGCAACCTTAAAAGAGGAAATTTGTCTCTCGTAGCTAAGGTCGGGGACCAAATTGTGACAGAGGCTCACTCTCACTTTGCTCTGGTTTCTAGTTAGCTTGGAGAACTTCGAGAGAATGTAGAACGTCTTCAACAATCCATTGATCATCTGGTAACAAAAATGGAGAATCTGGATTTCAAAGTGGACAATGTTGAAGCAAATATGAAAACAGCCATGATTGGTGTTTTGAAAAAAGTATTTGGGATTATGGATCCTCAACTAGGCGACCAAGATGCGCCGCAAGTGGAAATGGATCATGAAGTTGCAATGGAGCCTCCTCTCCAGATGATAGTTGACCAAATCACGCAAGAAGGATGAAGGCAACGTGTAGCACTTATGCTAAATTTCTATGTTATAAATGTTATATAATTTTGCAACATATAATGGAGTCTTTTGGAAACTACAAGTTAAATTATGTTAGACTTCTAGTTAAGAAAAGGAAAAATACATGTAGGATGCAATATCCACAGTTTTGGAATGTCTCTAAAGAAGATCAATACTCGAACGTAAATGCATTGGCTTGTTTCCAGTTAGATTAATATAATGCTTCTCGTTTCTTTAAAAGAGTAAAATAATACTCTTTCATTTACATATAATTTTTCACTCTCCAATCATAAAAATGAGACTTCAACAAAAATCGTTACTTCTTACCCATTCAAATCAGCAATAAGTGAAGTGCAACCTTCCTTTGTGATAATTTGATGCCAGTTTCTACACCATGTAAAGGCTTGAGAAGAGGAACCTTCCTTTCTAATTCATTGACACCAATTTCTACACTAGATAAAGGCTCAAGAAATCTGGAGCAATTAAAGCTCATCTTAGGGAATTTGTAAAAAAGAGAACATGTTTTACAAAATGGATTGGCATGTTTTTAATATCATAATACAAATTTGTACTTCAAACAATTGAACAATCACAAGGAAAAAATATGGTGGGGTGAAAAACTTGGGAAACACCATTGCAATAAAGACAAATCAAGACATGAAACACACTTCACCTAAACCAATGTATATAAATGAAAATTTGATTATAAAATGAGCTTGAGACACTGAACTTGTCCCATGGAAGAACCTTGAAAACAATCAATGTTAATCCTCCAATGCCCATGAAACACTAACAAGAAGCATTCCAGTGGGCAATTCTCCCACTACATTAGCAAAAGGTGTTGAACACTCCCATTACTCCTACAAAAAGCATTAAAGTGGCTAGGTTTTCTGGAGCAAAAAAATAATGTTAAACAATTATTGTTTGGAGATTTTATGTAGTTGGATTTGTCAATATGTTGCATCAAAAGATGATCAGAAGTGTTCATTTCTGTATTCAATGTTTCAAAGAGGTCAGAGTAATATTTAAAAAGAGGATAAGGATGGAAAGACCTTCTCAAACCAAGAGCAAAGTGTCTAGACAACTTGCCTATCAATAAAACCCCTCCAAAGGAGAAAAAGATAGAGAAGAGTACAAGTTATGTTGCTAGAGTGATGATAGGATTATCCTACCTTGCGATAAAACCTATATCAACAATGTGCCTTGACTGTGACTCTAGGTGAGAGGAGCATTTGATAAAGGATCCATAAAGGCTCGCAACCATTGTAAGCTTCTATTTTCATAATAGAAAATTGTGTCCAACACCCACCGTCTCCTCCCTCTCCCATTTATTTGTGTATGTTACATATGCATGGTTGGATCTGTGTTTGTTTATGTAGATTTAATGGCTGACACTTGCTTTACATTAGTGTGGGAAAATAGAATTTGTGTGTCTTCTAAGTTTGCTGGACTCTCAGAGAAGGCATAAACCAAATCAAACTTAAGAATAAAGGTATGCACCTGAATCCCTTCCTTTTGATCACACAAATGCACATGCATCTTAGTCAATAAGGGATATTGTTGGACTATTACTCTTTGTCACAATGCACATGCATCTTAGTCAATAAGGGATATTGTTGGACTATTACTCTTTGTCACAGATCAAGGGTACATATCTATGGGAAGGACCAAGGACTCTCCTTGGCAACCAAGGAAAATTTAAAAAAAACGCTTAGTTGAAACTTTTAGTGGCTATTAGAAAATAAATAAATAAGATTATATCACAGCAGTATATGGTGGGAAATCTTCATTCTCCACTATTTAAGGTGTGCACCTTAGTAAAAAATTGGGGAAGACAAATTTTATCTCAATGAGTAGAGACTCTCAAAGAAGGCATCAACCAAATCAAACTTCAGAATAAAGGTATGCACTTGAATCCCTTCCTTTCATCACACAAATGCACATGCATCTTAGTCAATACGGGAAACTAGTGGACTATTACTCTGTCACGGATCAAGGGTATATCTATGGGAAGGACTACGGACTCTCCTTCGCAACTAGGGGAAATTTCAAGAAAACACTTGGTTGAAACTTTTAGTAATCACTCTAAAATAAATAAATAAGGTCCACTATATGGCAAGGTTGGGAACTCTTCATTCTCCTCTGTATCCAATTATTTAAGGTATGCGCCTTGGTAAAAAATTGGGAAAGACAAATCGTATCTCAAGGAGTAGGGGAATTACAAGCAAATTCACCGGGATTTTGTTAAGATAATTAGTTTACAAATCTGAATAATACCCATGCAAAATCCATATAATAATCTGCAAATAATACAGTTGCAATTACAGTCCATAGCAAGAAAGCACACACTCTAAATGCGAGAACAATGAAGAAATCAATTAGTAAATCACAAAATTTGACCACTTAGTTACAGATATATTGATTGTATGAAAATATTATAACAATTTTGTAAGATGTTTATTTACAAGGCCTTTTCATAGTACTTTTATTTTGATAAATAAATTTTTAAATTTTTAATATAAACAGAGAAGTTTCTATGCATTTAAATTTTATACCAAATAATAATAAAAATAAAGTGGACAGTAACCGCAAGCACTAGCTAAGCTCCAAAACTGGGTTGTTTATCACCAAAAACAACCCTTTCACCTAATACCGGCCTCTTGGGCATAAATATAGCAGAAAAGAGTAACCTAATATCTATTTTTCCTTTTCTTCTTGTTTTGACGAGTCTCTCGTTTGCAAGAGGATGCGACATGCTCATCCTCCCCATTGTGCCCCTGTCGTTCGTCCTTTCCAGATGGTTCATGACGTGCAGACGCCAATTTATCACACGCTGCACTGACCTCTGGGGGTTCCTCGCACCCACTATCAACTGCTTCATTTGAATGAGATTGTTGGACCTCCTATGACACCACAGCATAATTTAATTAATTAAATTAGCATTGATATTGAAAAACATAATTTTTCAAATGTTACATCCTAGATGATGAATAGATAATCTATTCGGCTAGCATGTTTAGGCAACTTTTGATTCAGAATCATGAACCATATCTGGATTCTGATCAGAATAGCAGATTTTTACATGTGTGCCATGACTGGTTGAAAATTTCTCTCCCCGCTCTAGCATCTGTTGTCGGAGGCCTTGTACACCATGCTTCAAAGCATATTTCAGATCTTTTTCTGATACAGCCTTTCCAAACTGGCGAATCTGCATACAGAAAGAGTAAAAAACTTGTAGGTAAGTTATGAAATAAACAGAGTGATTAATAAGAGTGAAAATAAATAGATATAGTAATCCAATCATGTTAAGAACTGGTGTGGCCTAGGTAATCCGAGTGATTTTGAACCTCTAGATACTCACGGCTACTCAAGCAGCCACAGCCACAGATTAAGCGTGTGAGTCATCTCAGGACTCACTCACATAACCCAGCAAACTTCAAAAATAATAATAATGATAATAATTTACCAAGGTTCCTTGGATGCTGCTATAGCCACAAGGGCCCAATTTGTGGCTTCCAATTCGCAACAACCTGGCTTGGGTTGCCTTTGAAGTATCTTTGAGGCGTCTCTTGCCTTGTTCTTGTGCGAAAGGTGTGTGATTGGGATTTTTGTCCGTGTCTTTTTTGAACTTGGCATCCTTTATCAGGTCATCCCATGTTGTCATGTCTGTGATCCACGTAGGTCGCGGAGATCCCAAGTCTTTTGTGAGCTGCAACCTTAGCCTGTCCCTTTTTGCATGGAGATGTCTACACACTATATCCATAATGAATGCATAGCTATAACCTGGATTACCAAACTCTGCGACCACATCGCTATAAATTTGTTCTTTTAACTTATTGTCTTGCTTTCTCCAATCGTTTTCAATGTAGTTTCCAAAAATTTCTTCTGCACGGTTGTGGATATATTGGAAGAATCTCTTGCCCGCTTCATCCTTGAAGACCTTTCCATCATTGGAAAGCAAGAGTGTAACCTCTCGTTTACCCGTCGTAGTCACCTCATAAGTGATTGGGGTCTTAGGGGTTTCATCAAATGTTCTTGTTGCTCGTGTACCAATCGTCGATTCAGTAGGAGGTGTAGCCGTAATCACCTGCACATTAAATTTGAACTGGTCAAGTTTAACATAGTAATATTCAAAACTTATGACTAAGTCTTGAGTTTATTAACAGGCAATAAATGAGAAGTGTCTTCCATTAATTCGTACCTGTTCATCTGTAGCAGGTGTTGCATGTTCTGACTGCATTAGTTGGGCCTCCACAAGCCGCACATCTTCCTCCATCCCCTGAATTACTTCAATTAGCATATCTCTTTGGTCTGTATCCGGTATATGTTCAAGCTCATTTCTTAACTTGTGTATCCTCCTCCAAATATTTGTTGAAGGTTTGGGGGTTTCACTTATTGGGCCCTTGCCTTTATCAGATGATGTAGGAGGGTGTTGTGGTGTTGACAGGTGTTGTTGGACCAATTGCATCAATGGCATGCTGGGAGCTGGCTTGTTGGGATCTGTTAAGGACATCTGCGTACATTACATTGCAAAAGCATAAGTAATAAAAGGTAAAATGGTAAATTAAATGAAAAAGTAAGCGAGCAAGCTGTAATTACTGCATCTTACCTGTAACATCATTGTAAATACTTGATCCCTCTCTGATGTCAATTTATGTGCAAATAATCTCAAAAGAGCTTCAATATCCATCTCATGGCCGTTACCTTTCATGGCCAAAGATACTTCAGTATGTGAAGTAGGCATCTTGTTGTCCTTGGGAAGTATCTTGTCTGCCAAAAGTCTTCAATATGTAACAAATAATCTTTGTATTAATACATGATATTCAAAACTCAAAAGCCAAATATGGACGAGATAATAGATAGGATTGTTGAAGGTTATATATATGCCAGGGCATGTGATAAATAAAGATCATTTCTCCTACCTCAATAGATCTGTAAAACTCGCTTCTGTCCATCCATGCAGAACTTTCAAGAACAATAGCAAAACAAGTGTTGCCAGTGTAGATGATTCTGATTTTGGGAAAAGGGGCATACTAGCCAACCGAGTGAAATTATCATCTTCTTCAGCTGGCATAGTAGTTGATGTTACACCAGCGTCATTTATTAATGGTTTGGTGTCAACCACATGTATATCATCTTCTTGGTCTTGAAAGTCACTATCATCACTACTGCTACTCAACTCATCAGACGAAAATCCCATGGCCAAACGGGATAACTTAAGGACTTCCTCGGCAGGTGTGCTAGTTGATTTCATACCAACCTCCTTTATTAGTGGTGTAGCATCATCCATGTGTGTATCATGTTTTTGGCCTTCAGAGTCACTGTCATCGCTACTGCTTCCACTTGACTCATCGGTTGAAATTCTCACAGGAAGCTAGTCATTGAAATACCATTTCAAATAATTAGAAAAAAAAAATATATCTTAAAAAATAAAAAATAAAAACTATGTGCATGTGTGCTTCTGGCACACTTAGAGACCTGCCTAATCTATAGAACCTCTTCTCTTGAATTTCATCATAATTTTGTAAAAAACATATTTAAGTAGGTCACCTTCTGATTTTGAGGTTGACCCAAGAGGAGTGGAGTACCACATATCCAAATTTTTGGTGATTCGCTTCTAGAAATACATTGGATAAGTCAGGAAGCAATCCTGAGAAATTTCACTGGACAGCCTCTGTTTGATGATTTTACAGTCTTTACTTTCAACTTCCTCACATCTACAGGGACAGGAACAGGATAACAGATGGACTATCAAAAACTGGAATACGACTAGACCATGGTATTTGGTTGGTCTCAGAACTTCAAGATGGGTATAGTTCTGAATACACACATGAATATTGGGCGTAATTTTTAATTATACCATTTCAGTGTTTTTTTGTATAAGTCTCAAAATACATGCGCAGACAAAAGAACATTAGAAAATGAATGCTTTTAGTTTTTAGTTCTTAACCCAATAAAAAAAAATCACAACAGAAATTATTCAATTGCATATCTGCCTACTAATGGGGTGTTATTATCAAGATTGTGGGAAGCTCAATTGAGTTTGGATGCTTATTGGGATAGTTTAATTCCTCAAAAATGGCTCACATCCTCAACCCCTCTCTATGAAATTTGAACCTATGACCTAGGAACACTAAATCCCACACAAACCAATTATTCTACACGTCATAAATGAGGTAATAAACATGTCACAAGATTGAGGAGCAATGATGAATGCCTTCAAGATTGAGGAGCAACGATGAATGCCTTTTAGCATCTGTTGTATTAATAAAATTACAAGATATTTTGCCTTGAAAAAAAAAGTAGAGCACATTCTGAAAATTAAAATCAATAAAATTACAGGATATTTTGCCTTGAAAAAAAAAGAGTAGAGCACATTCTGAAAATTAAAATCAACGACGTGCATATATCTGTCAAATTTATCAGGTATACCATACCGGCCGAGCAATATGGCGTCCGTTCTTCTGTAAATGAGTACTCAGAAGGTGACGCTTTGTCATCTTCATGTTTGCACATTTGGTGCATGGGCAATATACCTTTTGTTCTAAATACTCATGTGTCCCCGGACGAGGATCTCCGGAGGCTGGTTCTTCATCTGAAGAAGTAGAATTTTCAGTGGAAGATGAGGATGACATGCTTGCCTGCATGCACTATTTAAAATGAAGATAATAATAAGTACCATGACATAATAATGCATTTTAATAAAATGATCCAGATAACTAATAGGCTAATGCACAATTTTGCACCATTTAAAATGAAGATAATAATAAATACCCTGACATAATAATGCATTTTAATAAAATGACCCAGATAACTAATAGGTTAATGCACAATTTTGCAGCTTGGATTTTTTAAAGTGCTTCCTTTAAAAAGTCTTTGCAATTGCTACACAGGGCATACCAGTCGGACCCTTTCCACTCAAAAGACGGCCCTCTAATGACAAAACACTAATCACATGCATTTTCTTTCAGTTAAACTGCCACAACAGAATTGCTTTTCCATCAAAATCACTCAAAGCTTATACCAAACCCTAAGTTGGGTGGCCTGACATACAACAGTATTCACCACTCAACCAGATCCCCATTGCCATTAGCATGTAAAAGATTGAGATGATGGCAACCAATAATTAACATTAGTTCACAAATGCAATTGTGTCCCTAAAACCTGGTTTTATTGCATTTTTTGTCCGGTTGTCTTTGTTAATAAATAACTAATAATCATAATTAACTATACTCAGTGCTTCACACAATAAATCCTAATCAGTTTCAGCACATGTGAAAGTACAGAAATTTTTACCATAAAGCGTCGTATTTAAAATGAAACGAACTTAAAAGCTGGAATGGGGACCTCCATCCCTTCCTCGAACTAACTCGGCACGTGAACAGAATCAGTTAAATGCTGCAGAAATTTTAAAATGAACAGAAACCCACAAAAGTCTTAGTACTTTTTCAACCCTTAACTATGAAAAATGAATATGTAAACGTTTTCAACTATATTTCTTACGTGCTACCTGTAAGCAGCCAATGTGGACCTCCCAAGCCGCTGTAAGAACCTAGGTATCCAATTGCACTTAAACCCTAAACCCACGAGCACAAAATGAGAAAAAACAAAAACACCAAAACGCAAAATGCCAACCAAATTTATACAATCCTGTGCTCAAATATGCACACTGGATAAAACAAAACCCTAATTTTCATATAGA
The DNA here is from genome assembly GCA_000404065.3 of Pinus taeda. Lineage (NCBI taxonomy): Eukaryota > Viridiplantae > Streptophyta > Pinopsida > Pinales > Pinaceae > Pinus > Pinus taeda. The sequence continues at coordinate 122,721 of APFE030335477.1, read as the reverse complement.
ACCCCACCTCCATCGCTCTCCTACTCCCGCGTTGCTCTCTTTGAATCACAAATTTCAAAAAAAGAATAATGATAGCCGCTTTCAACTGATCTTGATTTATAGAATTCGCCAAGTTTGCACAACACCATGAGGACCAGATCATGGATTTGATGTTTTCCATGGTCCATTGATTTTTCAACCTCTCCACTAAAATCATATTAGTTACATCCTCATCCTCAAAACTGCCGCATAAGGTAATGATGAACATTGAATTATTACTTTATAGTCTGTTAGTGATGATACCGCACTCCTAATTTTGATGAAACCCCATTGTCGCCTTGATGTATAAGTGCACTCTGAGTACTCAGAAATATGGTAAAATTTTGAGAATTTCATTGGAGGGCCCAATACTCAAGTCTAGATTGAGGCACTCCTGTCCTTTTTCAAGCTATTTTTCAATTATGATCACTAAAGGTTTAAGGCTTTATCAAGATTGCTTTTGTTTAGTATTTAACATTTGTATAAGAATGAGTTGTATAATGTTTTTTTAAATATTAAAAAATTATATAGGTTTAAAATATTTATATAATTTATTTTACAATTCAGCAAAAGGGATATTGGCTAACACGGAAAAAGTGTTTCTTTATAAAGATAGATTCAAAATTATAATATTTCTTGATAGGTAAGTTTTTTTTTTAGATTATGTCATTTTAAATGTGTATGTTCATTTTAAATGTGATAATATAAGTTGTTGGTATTTTGAATAATATATTTTTTTAAGTATTCAATATTATTTTAGATATATTATTTTTACATTATTTATTTATGTATTAAAGGAGATATAGTTTTCAATATTGTATGTTGTATTATTATCAAATTTTCATTTTTTATATAAATTATGTAAAATACAACGATAAGTATATTATTATTATTATCCAATTTTAAGGTCACGACCAAGCTAGACAAGAAATTGGTATATATTGGTATATATCATCCATGTCATTTTAATTAATTGATTTCTCTTTTTAGAAGATTGAGTTATGAGGAAAAACAATAAATGCATTTTTGACAAACATTAGTTAATGTAATCTCCTAATAATAATTAATCCTCACATTTTCTATGGCCTTTCAATGAGCTTATGCACTATATCAAACCAATTTAAAGTGAATAATTCATGTGAGAAAAAAGAATATAATTGCTCTTAATTTGGATGACAAATAAGAAATACAGCTATCTTTATTAAAAACACTCCAATTCAAGGAAGAAACTACAACTAGTGTTAGGCTTCTTGAGTGACAAAGGTGATCCAAATAGAAAACACTTCTAGTTCCATGATTTCTCCATGCACCGACAAGCCCACAAGTTCTTGAAGGCTTGTACCTCAATGTGATCTCTCTTGGCACTTGATATATTTGGGGTTCATAATCATTTGCATTAGCGTAACAAAGTAAATTCAATTAAAGTGATTAGTTTTTGTGTAACAAAACTCCTAGATTAGACAAGCGACAACTAACATGGATGCTCTCCTAGATTAGACAAACAACAACCAACATGGATTCCATCCTCATCTTAAGTAAGACACGGGAATAAAATTCAAAGCACATTTAATAAGTGTTGAGCAAGTTTTAGCAAACACTAGTTATATGCCAACTTGGAGAAGTATTAATTTAGCATTCACATTAGGGTTCTCTCGTATGATTTGGCCCTTTAGCTAGGTGAGTAAGGGTGGAGGCATGGTTAAGTTTGTTTTGGTCAAAGCACAAGAAAAAGTATTCAAAGAGTTGAAGCATCACCACTACTCAATGTTAATGCTCATTTTGCTTGATACGTAACAATAGTTCGAATATGAGATAGGCATTGCTACAATCCTTACTTGATGTGGACATCTCATTACATGTAAAACATCAATTGGTAGAGGTATTTGTAGAACCACTTCTCCCTTCTCCATTTTTATTAGAGGCAAGCAATCAAAGATTTTAACAAATGTTTTTTCTTTGATGCACTTCTATTGTAAAAACACACTAATTCCCAGACATTGTAAGTGTACTAGTGCACAACTATATTGTAAGCATTGATATAAGCTAGAACATTTTATAAAAAAAATATATTAGTCATTTTTTTTTTAAATTACATGTCATTGTGTCTCGTTGATCTGTAAATTATTGTGGATATTCCACTAGAATGGTTCATCACCACAAATCTATTAAAATGAAACAAAATTTATACTATGATGATTAAACTCCTTTAGATTCCAAATTTGTTAATTATTGATTTTCCACTTATGTGTGAAATATATAAAATATGAAAACATAGAGAGCAACAAATATAATCACACACCATACACAATGAACATGAAGATTTTTTACGAAAAATTCAACTAGAAGTTGAGGTTGCTTTACTCTCTTTTCTCCAGTATGGAAAAATATGAATACAAAGGAGAAGGCACTCTTTATGGAATTACCTGAGACCTATGGGTTGTTAGGATGTTATAGAACACTAACTCTCTCTACTATGCTCTCTAACTCCCACTTCTAGTTGTTTTTCTCTATTATGGAACAAGATGCAACATCATATTATGGAACCCCTACTCCTACTAGCTTGTTCTTAACATAGCTCAATAGCCAACTACAAGTCAAGTTTGACTCCTTCAAATCTCAACTAAAGTTACAAATGTGAACCTTCTAGAGTCTTTTTCATAGTCCATGCATGGCTAGCCCCTTTTGCATGAGTAATTAGGGATGATGTAGCATCCTCTCAAAACATGGTGGCTAAATCACAAGGTCAACTTTCGAGAGGCATCACTTTTGCATATGAACTTAGATTGATGCCTTTCTTGCACTATTGGAAAAGTATCTAAGTGTATAAAATCATGACAGGGTCTCACACTAAAGTGAGAAATTTTTTACCCCAACAAATGTCGTTTAATGCCTCAAAATGGCCCTGGAAGGTTTTAGAGCTCAACTCTCGAAATTGGGTCTAACTTGTAAAAATAATCTTGCAAATTGATTCCTCCAATTTCTCCATTTTAAAAGCATTGAAATAGATGAAAAATAATATAATATCCAATCTTAATAATACCAACCAATTTTGACAGTCTTTTGGACCCAAAATTTTATTGAACAAGGTGAGGAAATTTTTCCTCCACCTTCTCCTTGGGGTACCATTTAGCTTTGGCTAAAAGTTGTCCTTTCAACTCAATCTACCAAAGGTCATGTTGGCGATGTCTTATAGTTTTGGACCTCTTATGCAAAGATGTATCCTATGTTAACTCTATGTGGGCATCTCGATCTAAGTCCTCTTTGGAAGGTAGGACCTATTCCTCTTCCTGATCCAACATGGAAGGCTCACGGAGTTTTATATTTTCCACATTCACTACTAAGTAAATGTGCATGTATGGGGGTAGACTGATTTTGTATGCATTATCTCCCACCTTTTCCAATGTGTTGAAAGGACCATATTGTAGAGCCATGATAGTATTACGAGGACCTTATAGTATTTCGTTGTTCAATTGTAGCCATATTATGTCTCCCACTCTTAATAGCTTCTCAATTTTGTGTTTATCATGCATAGTTGTATATTTTCCTTGGACTTTTTTAGCATCTCTTGTACTTGCAAATGGACATACTTGATCTTCTCGACAATTTTTTTGCTCTTAATTCATCCCCTATGAGATCCTCCCGCACTCATCATTGATGTCCATATACAACATCCAAAGGTGAAGATGGAAAATACCCAAAAAAAGTATAAAAGGGGGGCTTACAAGTAGAATATGGACTTCTTTGTTATAAGAGTGTATATAGATTAAATCTCATCCCAAATCTTTGGATGCTTTTTATTACCCCTCATAATCTACATCAAAGTCCTATTAACTACTTATGCTTTCGCATCTATCTCTGGATGGAATGTTGTAGACCTCATTAACTTCATGTCCATCTTCTCCCACAATGTAGTCCAAAATGAAATAAGAAATCTAGTGTGCTTATTTGAAATTATGCTCCTTGGTATCCCAAAGTGCATGCAAACATGTTCAAAGAACAAGTTTGTTGCTTATTTCCCTTTAATCTTTTTACAGGGCATGAGAATGCACATCTTACTAAACCTATCAACTACCACAAACAGGTATTCATGTCCCTCCCTGATAGTTGGTAAACCTCCTAAAAAATCCATGGAAATGCTTTTTCAAGGATGAGTGGATGTTGCTAAGGGATGGAATAACCTATTATTGAGCTTTCTAGTACAACAAACAAACATCCTCTAATTACCCTTGCTACATCTTCATGCATTATGGCTGAATACACATACCCATGTAAGTCTGCAACTATTTTTCCAACACAAAAATGCTCAATAACCTTAGAGATGTGTGCATCTTTAATAAGCTACAATTCCTCACCTTTAAGAGCACAAAGCTTTCCCAATTTGTAGAGTAACCTATTATGGAAATTGTTGTTCCTCTGAGATGATAATGGTCAATTGATCATGCCAAAGCATCTAAGATATTTGTTTTTAGGGGTTTTGGTTTTGGTTTTTATGGAGGACCAATACATAGAATAAACTGTAAGAATGATGTATTAACTCTTTTAGGTTGTACTAATAGATAATCAAAGGGTTGCTATTTAACGTCACACAATTATTTGAATTTATAAGGTGAGTAGAAAGAATAGTAAGGATATATGATTAATTTAGATTTCAGACAGAAAGATAAATTATCATAAGTGGGAAAACCTTTGTCTAATGTTCAAAAGTTAAACAAACTATGCTTAGAATTACATAAGATGCTGACAATTTTATGATTTAGAGGAAGCATTTCAAACATACAATCCAATATCTCAGTCTCTTTATGATAATAACTTCAAAAGAAATTTTAAGAATAACTATAACACATTTATTCTCACATGATATCTCTGTAAAACTTAAGCATATGCAGAATAAACATAATGAATGAAACACTTGAAAAACTTATAGAAGAAAATGAGATTGTATGAAACCAAATTCAAAATCCTTTGCTTTATTATCAGTGATCTAGAAAAAGCTTGTACACCAATTCTTTACAAAATTGCTTATGGAAAGGTACCACCTTTAATAACTCATAGAAGAGAGTTATTTATACAAGTTTAAACAAAATATCCTAAACTGATTACAAAATAGCTTGAAAGAAGATAGGAAAAGAAAAACTATTGCATGATGTGTCCCTATTAGATAGGAAGTTGTTGATGACTATTCCTTCAAAATATGTTGTTGTTGTCTTCTTATTGGAATGAAAAGTTAATCAATCGTTTCACACAATTGATCCCACCTTTTCTCACCAGGTATCTTGAGATTTACCATCCTTATAAGTATCTCATCAACTTCGGTATATCTCTCCAAATTGGGATTAGTGAGAAAAAGGTGTCCAACTTCATATTTTATGGCGAGGTTAGAGCTCAAGGCTTCCAAAAACTCTTTGCCAGTAATCTGTCTTTTTATCCTTGCAAATTGACTACTATCTGCTACAATAGTATATAGTCTCTCACAGTAATCTTCAAATTTTACTAACTGATCATTTGATGATACTATCTCTGGTAACCCTTTCTTATGCAACATACTGAATTTAGAATGAAACCTTCTCACTATAGTGTTCAAAGCTTCACATTTTGTTATTAAATGATTTAACAAATTCTTCTTCACTAGGACTTTCTTAATTTCCAAAATAGTGGTTGTCCTATTTGGAATGTTTATCTCTTGTAGCTATTACCTATTTTTAGAGTTTAGTACCCTGATCATCCCTGATGCTTCTTTGGGTTTTGTACCCAATGCTGCCTTTTAAGTCTTTATCTCTGCCCTGCATTTAGCAATCAGTTCTTGCTGCTCAAAAATGATTTGTATGGATGACCATATTTATGTTATGGAGTGGTTGATATATAACCAGATGTCTTCCTTGGCTTGGACCAAAGTATCTTCCATTAGATTTTTACTCTCTAACTGTTTAACCTTGAGTTCTACATACAGGGTATCATTCTTTATCTTTTGTGACGGCAGGGTTTGGAACTTTTGGAGTAACTTTTCAGTTTGTTTTTTTTGTGCTTGTAGCTCCTGTGATAATCTTGGTGTTTCACCAGTTGCTGAAGATGAAGCAATGTTAGTAGGAGATGAACTTAGATCTACACTTGTCATTTGAGTTTGTCACTGAGGTCACAACAAGTTGTGTTGTCTCTTTTTCCTTGAGCAATAGGTCTATCTGCTCCTCCATTTTCTTGATCTGTATGTTTTGCTCAATAATGAGCTTTAACATCTCCTCCCTGTGCTGTTCATTTTCTGCCATTTCTTTGGTCTGTGGATCCTCAGTTGAAGGCAGCTTTAATTGTTTCTTCAAGGCTGTAATTTCTACATTCTTCTTTTGCAGTATTTCTTCAATTTCTTTGCAGTCCTGGGGATCATATCCAATCTTGATAATGATATGTTCTAAAGACTTTAATTTGTTATCTTTAGACAAGGATGAGCAATTTTCAATCTTAAGTTGTGACTGTACATTTGAAAAAGCAGTTATGAGCTTGGAAAGAGACATGGCAGTGGTAGTCATTGTTGAAAATAACATCTCACCTAATTTCCTATGCAAATCCATTTGATCAATGGGATGTATCTGGTTCACATCAAATGAGAAAATGGTCTTCTTGTAGTCTACTGTGGATTTAGGAAATCAAATTTGAGCCTGAAAAAATGTCATTTACATCCTTCCTCTTTCATTGTCGAAGGCAGAGAGAAGTCTATGCTGAGAAGTGGATGTTTGTTTCCAAAACTGACAGTAAACTTGATATTTAAGACTTTCATTATTTTGCTTGATTTCCAAAAATGTTGAGAAGATATTAGTATCTCCTGTTGAGTTGGTCTCAGTTGATTAGATAATCTCCATAGGTTCAGTTGAAGAAGGAGTCGAAGAAGTAGAGGGAGGCTTAGGATTAGTGGTCCTTGTTGATGAAACATATTCCAATTCTCCAAGATCAATTATCTTGGGTGGCTTGCTTCATGATGACATTTATAATCTAGTTTTCAACTTCTTTTGTAAGATATAGTACTCTTTACCTGGTTTTGTAGCTGATTGAGTTCCCTCTCTGGCTCTTTTATGCTGAGTACTCTATGTAGCTGGAGTCTTCGTCTATGGAGTTGATATAACCTGTTCATCAGCTTCTGTGAGAGTCCCTTCAGACCATTGTTGTTAGTCCATGAAATTCTCCAATTCTGGCCTGGGATTATGGTTGTAAGGTGTTGCCTTCAACTGCACTCTGAGAACTGAAATGATCCCAAAAGGATCATAAGACCAAGTGAATCTTGGTTGGAGGTTCATGATTTTTAGTAATATGTCTGCCTCTGTACCTGTAGACCTAGTGTTACAGATGAAACTCCCTACTTTGGCTTTGAGTTTAAACTATGATTTCTTCTTGCCTGAGACAAAATGGACTTCATCCATATTTATCATTTACCTGATGTATTCGAGTGAGAATATTCTCATTGGCACATACTTAGGCAGTTTGTATGGAGCAAACTCACTGCCATAGATCCTAATCTCAGTGTAATTTTGGTATAGGTACCAGTCACCAGTCTTGGTCTGCTCTGATAGGTGCAATGTCTTTTTAATTTCTTCTCCAATTCTGGGCTCTGCCTGACTGTTGAGTAATTGGAGAACTGGATGTATGAAATAATCAATGAACTGAGAGAATTTAAAGTTAGATGATCTAGCTCTTACTAACTATGTCCAGTGAATCACTAATTGATTGACTCCCTATTCATCTTGTCTATTCAGTTGAATGGGCAATAGATCTCCCTATTGAAACAAAATTAGATGAATTATAATTGAACTGTACATGAAAACTCCTTGTATGGTCAAATTCGTAAACTGTTCATGTATATTATCAGCCAGAAAGTGGTTATAATTATACATGAAGTTAGGTTGATATTCTTTGCTAAAAATAGAAAAGAATCCAAGGATCGATTCATCAACAGCTTGGTCATTTTCATAACCTAGGAGGTATGATAACAAAGAGGTAATGTGTCTAGTAGCTTCAGGGAACATGGAAGATGAATATGGAGGATTTCTCTTAGGTAATTCAGCATCTTCTGGGAGGAAAAGTTCAAATATAAGGGCTCTTTGTGGTAAGGTAACCTTATTGTAGAGGTCCATGAGAGCTGGAGGTGGGAAATAGATAAGGGAATCAGATGGAGGTATCATTAACATCAAGTTTATGCTCTTAGTAGTGATGGTAATCAGGATTTTTCCATCCTGAGTCATCATTGTTCTTTGCACAGGGTCATACCTGGCTTGACACCAAGAGATTAGATCAGGGAATTGAGGAATTGATGGGTCTTAGGAAAATAAAATAATGGCAGAAGTGTCTCCTAGAAGCGAATGGGATCCTCCTTATTTGTATATTTCAGTTTTAACCATGAATGTAATTCATAAAAATCAAATTCACATTCACAGTCATTGATCTTGAAAAGGGAGTCTATAAGTGGCATATGATCCAGATCAAGGGAGACTGTGGAGGGATTCCCTTCTTCAACAGTGTTTTGTATCTTTGTTTTAGGAGCCATCACTGCTGCAAGGGAAATTTAGAAGCTGTTTTAATCTAAAATTGATGACAGTGGCGAAAATACACAAAGCGAAAAATGGTGCTTTTGATTTATGGATGGAAGTGAAAAGTGGCAAAAATTGGAGCCATGGAAGAGTTATAGGTTCAATTGGGCTCAATTGACTGTTTAGATCTAGCCGTAGACAATCAATTTATAGGAAAAATGTGAATTAATGCATAACAAATGTTTAAATGGATAATCAGACACATCAACAACTTTGGAGCATATGGGCAATGGTATTATAATGTGGTGGGCAGTGAATGGGTAAGTGAAAATGGATGGATGGCATGGAGGTTTGTGATTGGACAGAAGATAATGGATGCATAAGGCGCGGGAGAAGTCAATGTTCGGAAGGAAGAAAACCGGAAGCGAATTTCGAGGGGGGATAATGGTTTGTGGTTTCAGGCCTTGGGGGTTCGAAACATTTTGGAGGCGCCATGTTGCAAAAAGCGGCAATCATTAAAACTTCTTTTTAGACCCCCCCTCCTTGTGTTAATGGGAAACGGCCAAGGGGGGGCCGAAAGTCTTCCTCGGTCGTTAATCTGGGCGGAGTGAAGGATCTTCATTGAAAAGTACACGTTGGTTATCAGTGCTCAATGTGTTGTTTTGTCATTTCCGCCAATACGAAAAAAGTGTCATTTGTCACTTATTTTATAAAGTCATCAAGCTTCATTACAACAATTAAATCATAATTAAAGAACTTAAGCGTGATTAATGAAAAGGACATTTTCAAAGGTGCATTTTGAGCTAGCAACCTTAATTTTATTTTTCTAAAGCAATTTTTTTTTAATTGCTTATAGAACATTTTCATTTTGCCTTCCTTTTTTAGAGAAACTATCCTATCATTTTATTTGATATGGACCTGTAATAATAATGATTCCTAACATTTTTAGTTTCCAAGTTGTTTTTGGTCCATATCCAAACTTATCATTTTTTGTATGGCATTTTGATTTTTTTAACTAATAGCTAACTTATCAAAAACAAGAATGTTACAACATTGACTCCAATTGGGGACTGCTTTCTCCTGTAGAATGCAGAGAACTTGTAGATCCATGTGCCTTCTCCTCAGGCTCTAGAGTCTTTGCTATAAAAATCAAGATGACAGTTGAAAAAATTAAAATAACACCGGACTTTTATGGTGTAAAATATACTCCAATTTCTCAGTACTGAATGTAATGCTTTAGAAATCTTCCATTAACAAGATATGTGGAATATTGTCCTTCTAGATTTTGTAAAACAAAAGTGTTATTTCCTTTTACTTCAGCAATAGCTAGAGGTCCAAACCATAGGTTGTCAAACTTTCAATGCTTTCCTTTGTCTTCTCTTCTGGAATCCCATCTTAGAACTAGATCACCCTCCTTGAAGCCCCTTTCCCTGGCTCTTCTATCAAACAGGCTCTTCATCTTAATCTAATACTTTTTGAATTTGTATTAAACTTCATCTTTGTTCTATTTGGTTCAATGATTTGATTTATCCTCCTTGAAAAATCATCAGATTCATCAGTTGAATCCTACATAAACTTTAAAACAGGGAAGGCCAAATTGGTAGGGAAAATTGCATCTTTCCCGTAAACTAACTAAAAAAGGATATTTTCCAATAGATCTCTTTGGAGTAATCCTATTTTCCTTGACTACATAAATTAGATGAGTGTCCTAGCTCTTTTTATGATTTGCTAAAGTTTTTTTGATAACCTTTACCAGACTTTTATTGGATGATTCTGCAAGACCATTACCTTGAGGATAATATGGAGTTGAATGATGTAGCAGAATCTGATATTTCTAGCAAAACTCAATCATTTTAACACTGGAAAATGTTGTGGCATTGTTAGTAACAATCTGGGTTGGGCAACCAAACCTAGATAAATGTTCTCTTCAATGAATTTGATTACTAATTAATCAATAACATTTCTTACTGGAATTGCTTCTACCCATTTAGTAAAGTAATCTGTTGTAGTGAGGATCCATCTATGCTAATTGCTTGAAGTAGGATGAATCTCTCCAATAAATTATAATCCCCATTGGAGAAAAGATGTTGAGACTATTGTTGGAATAAGTGGAAGAGCTGCTAGTTTTTGCTTACCAGCAAACCTCTGACAAGGGACACAACTTTTGACTTTTGCTCCTACTTGTAAGAACAATGTTGGCCAATAGAATCATGCCCTTAATATGTTATATGGTGTTGCTATCCAAGCATAATTTTCTCCATAAAATCCTGTATGAAACTGATCAATGAACCCTTCAGTCTCTGATTTTGTAAAACTTAATAGCAAGATCTTGAGTGGGTCCTTCCAGTATAGATTTGCATTTATGATACATTACTTGACTACTTTCAATTTGAGAGTCTTACATTGACTTTTAGAAAATGATGCAGGACACTCAAAATGAATCAAGAAATTTATAATGTCTTGATACCAATCTGATAAAAGAAATTTCTCATCAATGTCTACAGAAATAGTCTGATCTGAAGGTAAAGGCTCTTGTGGATTCTTTTCTTCTGGATTTTGGGAAGGTTCTTGTGTATTCTCCCCTTCTGCATGGATAGAAGGTTCTTGTGGATTATTATCATTCACATTTTGGGAAGGTTCTTATGGATTCTCCCCTAGTATTTCCAAAACAGAGTTGATGCCTAGCACTTTACAATTAGATTCAGCTAGGAGCTTAGCTAATCATTGACCTTTTACTAGCTTTATGGTTTTGATAGTTAGATCATACTCCAAAATTTGGGTGATCCATCTACCTCTCCTCCCATCATTATTTGGTTGAGTGAGAATAGTTTTAACAACATTGTTGGGAACATAGGCTATAATGGTTGAATGTAAAACATACATCCTGAAAGATTTCAAGGAATGGACTAGGGAATAAGCCTACTTGATCTGATAATCACCCTATGAGTGACCTCAGTTGAAGATTTATTAAACAAAAGGTATTACAGACTCATATGCTGGTGTATGTGTTCTGTGGTATTTAAGCAATGGATTGATCATATTGCCAATACACAAATATTTAAATGGAAAGGCAGCAGAGAAATACAGTAAGCAAAACACAAAGACACAAGAATTTTAATAAGGAGTTCACTCTATTCTCTAGGGTTATGTCGTCGTTCTAGCTTTCAGTGGTGGCCTTGTTTTATTGTGCCTTTAGTAGAGAATTACAATGCAGGGACTCGATGTGAGTTCTCCCGAAGTAGGTTTTTCTTGGTAGGGTGGTTCTTGGATTTCCCAAGCCACTAGAGTGCACAGACTCTTCTTCTTCCTACCAGCTCTATGACCTTTGGGTCTACAATGGATAGAGCCAAATGTGATACTCAGTCCGAAAATATTCCCCTATGGGATGGCTTGAATCTTCAAGCTTTGGTGCTCGATGTTGTCACTGGTTAGCTCGGCCCTCTATCTCTTTCTAATCTTCTCTTGCTTCATTGCCTTTTCTCTGTATTCCGTCCTCCTCTCGAGATTCTGGTCCTTTCTCCCTCATCTCCCGGACTTCCTCCGACTTTACTATGTATTCTGTCTCTATTCATGGCTTTTTGTCATTCGAACCCATGCCTACTTGGTTCCTCTTCCGCCTCTGTCGATTCACCTTCTGCAGCTGCGCTTTTTCTGCTCCTTGTCTCTTCCACTAGCCATCTAGCTCTGTGGCTCTCTTTGCATTACAAACGAATCATTGTCTATAAAATGCCTGCTTGTAGCGTGGCATAATTATCAGGGGCAGTTAGAAAGGAATCGGGCCTTCCTTTAGGCAAAACCCGAAAATGGAACAAAATTCCAATACACAGAGTTTTACCGGAAATACTCTATCGGGCACGAAATCCGGACTTCAAATTCTATGAAATCACCCCTATAAACCCATCGGGTCCGCCATTCTATCACAAATCGCAAGTCGCGTGCCCAACGACCCTTTGTATCGGGGATCATCGATCGCTGACCGTCCATATCGGCATATCACAATTGCAACGGCCCCTGGGGTTCCTTCCTTTGGCCATGCCGACCACCGATCTGCCAATCACTCCAATCGCCGATTATCGTAATCGTATAATCGCATTATCTCAATCGCCAAGTTTGGGGTCCCGATATCGCATACATACTTGCCTCCGATGCGATGAGTCGAAGATCGCTGATCAGGGGTCCTTCCACCCTGGCCTTAATTCCACTCTTTGACCCTTTTGCAATGTGATTTTTCCTTTATAAGGCCTTTTATGCCATTTTTAGGAGAAAAGCCTCCTTTTCTCGATATGGGGCTCCCAGGGGCTACTTTGACCTCCTGCGCAGTCTCCATGGGCCTCGGTCAGTGCACTTTGACCGAGGTCCTCGTCGCTCCATGTTGGCTGCCATTGCCACTGGTTCAGGGTGTTTTCGATTGCTGTTTTGGATTCTTTAGAGATTTGTTTCATCCCGATATAGTCAAGGTTCTTTGACAGTCATTTATGGATCTGATTCAAATCACGACCTTCCCACTGAAAAAGCTTTTGGACCACCAAAAGTTGGTTTTCTTTAAGCATCGACTAAGTGAGGAAATTGTTGTCTCACTTGTCCAATCTTAATCCACTTCGCATTGCTCGGCTTCGAACCTTTAAGCCCAATCCTGAGGTATTCCACTTGTCCACTGTGTGTCGTCCTTACCTTTCTGTCCAGCACTGTGTCTTCCCGTAATTCACTAAGATATTCAGGTAGTAGTTCATCAACAGAAGGTAATTGACTTTGCTCTTCAAGGTCCTCAATCATTGAAGGTTCAAACAACCTCAAGCAATCTATGTTCACAACTGAGTAGATGTGCATGTAAGCTAGTAGATCAAGGCAAAAGGAATTTTCACCAATCTTCTCAAGTATCCTGAAGGGTCCATACCTGATATGTTTTAGATTTTTACCTTCACCTTGCATCTTGTCCTTGCTGATATACAACCAGACTTGGTCTCCAACTTGAAAACTATGCTCCATCTGATGCTTATCATGCCTAGCCTTGTACTTGGCCTAGCTCTTTTCCAATTGTTCCTGTACTGCCTAGTGGATCTCCTGGATCTGTTCAATGAACCTAGTTGCCTTGTCCACATCACTGTGTCTATCAACCATGGTATCTTTACCAAAGACAAAATCCAAAGGAGACCTCTGTATGAAACCAAAACAGGTCTCAAAAGGAAATCTTTGTGTAGAAGAGTGTTTGGCTCTATTGTAAGCATGTTGCACATAACACAAGTGTTCATCCCAATGCTTAGGATGTTTGATGCAATATCCTCTCAGTAACTGGATCACTGTCTTGTTAACTACTTTTGTCTGGCCATCTGTTTGTGGATGAAAAGTTGTGCTTTTCTTTAATTTGGTGTCCATTAGTTCCCACAGAATTGACCAAAACTTCCCCACAAATCGGGTGTCTCGATCAAATACAATAGAAGTGGGTAATCCAAAATGAACCCATACATGTTCAAAGAATAATTTTGCATTTTGTTAAGCTATAATCTGTTTACTACAGGGTATCAAAATACACATTTTGCTAAACCTGTCCACAACAACATATAGATAATCATGACCTTTCCTAGATTTAGGTAGTCCTCCAACGAAATCCATGGAAATGCTTTCCCAAGGGTGAGAAGGAACTGGCAATGGAGTGTACAAGCCTATTTTTCTGTTGTTGGGCTTGCTTTTTGCACACATAGCACATCCTTTTACATATCTAGAAACTGTCTCACTCATTCTCGGCCAATAGCAGAACCTTTGCAGTTGTGCAACTATTTTACTTACCCCAAAGTGACTTGATATGAGAGAAGTGTGTGCCTCCCTAATTATCTTTACTCTCTCAGTTTGTGGAATGCAGAGTTTCCCATAATGATATAAGAGTTGGTCCTTCACATGATAGTCCAATTCTTCTACTCTTTTGCCTTGACTCAAAGTTGCATATACATCTTTAAAGTCCATATCCTGAGCATATTGTTCTATGTAGCTTTCATGCAATACAAAATTATACTTAAGTAGGGTAGATGCATTTATAATGGGTCTAGATAACATGTCTGCAACCTTGTTATGTATGCCCTTTTTATATATGATGAATAAATGAAACTGTTGTAGAAAACCCATCCATCTGTAATGTCTTGATTGTTGCAACTTAGTTTGGGAGTGTAAGTATTGTAGTGGTTGATGATTAGTATGTATTATTGTTTCCTAGCCCATTAAGTAATGTTCCCACTTTTTCACACTCTGAACTAATGCATACAATTCTTTATCATATGTAGGATAGTTAACTACTGCAGGATTAAAAGTCTTAGAATGGTAACATATGGGTTTACCATGTTGTGTCAACATTACTCCCATGGCATAGTTACTGGCATCAATTTGGATCTCAAATGGTCTTTGTAGATCTAGCGGTGCTCGTACAAGTGTTGTACTAATCTTTTCTTTCAAGGCGTCGAAGGCTTTTTGCTGTTTGCATCCCCACTGAAACACCTTGTTCAATCCTGTCAAAGCATGTAAGGGAGCTGCAATTGAGGAAAAATTTAAAGTGAACTTCCTCCAATACTGTGTTGCTCCTAAGAAGCTTCTCACTTCTGTAGCGGAATTGGGTTTAGGCTAGTTTACAATCACTGCCACTTTAGAGGGATCTATTTTCAATTCACCTCCCCCTACTATATGACCCAAATAATTTAGAGAGGTTTTGCCAAATTCACATTTGGAGAGTTTAACATAAAGTTTTTCTCTTTTCAAAACATCTAATGTCTACTTAACATGCCTTAAATGTTCTTCCCATGTTTTACTAAAAATCAGAATGTCATTCAAATACACAATAACAAAATCATCAAGAAAAGGTCTGAGTACATCATTCATTAATCCCATGAATGTAGCAGGGGCATTGGTCAAGCCAAAAGGCATAATCAACCATTCATACAATCCCTGCTTTGTTTTAAAAGCAGTCTTCCATGCATCTTGCTCTATAACTCTGACTTGATGGTATCCACTGTGCAAATCCATCTTGGTGAAATAAATAGCTTCCTTCAGTTGATCTAAAATATCATCTATGCAAGGAAGGGGATAACGATTTTTGATTGTTATCTTATTCAGTGCTCGGTAATCAATGCACATTCTCCATGAACCATCTTTCTTTCTCGCCAAAATGATTGGTGACCCACATGGTGATGTGCTAGGTCTGATGAACCCTTTCTCGAGCAACTCCTGCACCTGCTTCTTGATTTCAACATTCTCTAAAGCAGACAACCTGTACATCCTAATGTTAGGAAAAGGAACATCTTGCTGCAAAATGATATCATGTGCTATTCCCTTTTTTGGTGGTAGACCTTTAGGTTCTTGAAATAAGACATCATACTCTGAAACAATCTTTTCTATATCAGCTTGCTGATTAGCATTACAGCCCTCAAATACATTGGTTTTATCGGGTGTCTTTTCCTTTACAACCATCAGTAAGAACTGTTTGCATGAATTTATCATTCTTTTCATCTGTCATGAGTTTATGAGAGTATAATTATTCTTGAGCTTATGAGCTCTTACAAAGTATTCGATTCCATCTTTAACAAGTAGATACTAGTTCTCAGCTCTATAGAAAATAGCGTTTCTATCATACAAGTAAGGACTTCCTAAAACAATTCCACATATATCCAAAGGAATTACATCTAACTCAACCTCATCTACAAATGCTGGCCCAAAAGAAAACTTGAGTTTGCACTGTCTAGTCACTTGTAGTTGTGCTTTATCATTCGACCATCCTAATGGGTATGGCTTCTTGTGAGGTGTAGTTGCTAATCCCAATTTCTTTACAATTGCTTCAGAAATTAGATTTACTTTTGAGCCACTATCAAACAAAGTATCAATCTTTTGATTTTTGGAAACAACTTGAATATGGAAAAGCTCATGCCTTTTTCTCTCATGTTCTTTATCAATAACAGATTAGGCAGAATTACTAGTAGATGCTTTAGAATTCTTACCTTTTATACCTATGGCTACAATGATTGTTTCATATCCTGAGTTTGACCCCAAATCTTTCTGAATAGCTGCAGCAGTCTTCTTCTTCTTGCCCTAGGACTTCTTAGGTCTCAGCTCTGGATGCAGAATCCAACAGTGCTCATCATCATGCCCCTCCTTTTTACAGTGAGTGCATGAATCTTTGCCTTTTTTTGCAGTGTTAGCCTTCCTTGCTTTCCACTTCTGCTTTCTTTTCTCCTTGCTCTTGCTTACAGTGGGTTGGGATGGTCCCCCAACTTCTGGATTTCCATTCTTTCCTCTAGCTTCTAGATGAGTAGCTTGTACAGATACCTCATCTTACTAGTGGGATTAAACATGAGGATGGTATACCTCATGTAGCTGTGTAGACCACCAATGTACTTCAAAAGAGTTTCTGGTGAGTCTAATGAGATACCCAACATCAATTCTCTCTTTCTGAACTCTTGAGTATACCCTTGCATACTTTTCCCTTTCAACTGCCGAAGAGTTTTCCAACTCATCATGGCTTGTTGCATGTAGGCCAATGGATAGAATTGCTTTTTGATTGCAGCAACAAATTCACTCCAGACAAAGATGGTCTTACCATGCTTCTTCATATTAGCTTGGGTTCTGCCTTCCCACTAGACCAAGGCAGTGCCTCCTAGGCGTAGGCTTGCTAGCTAGATCTTACTCTTGCATGAGTCTATGTTATGTACCGTGCAATATACATCAATTTGTCTAATCCAATTGTTCAACTTTTCAGCATTTAGCTCTCCATCATATATAGGCAAATCAAATTTAACATCTAACTTAATCAAAGATGCTTTCTTATTATGCACAGGGCTATTAGGAG
Source organism: Pinus taeda (assembly GCA_000404065.3). NCBI lineage: Eukaryota > Viridiplantae > Streptophyta > Pinopsida > Pinales > Pinaceae > Pinus > Pinus taeda. The sequence goes on along the minus strand of APFE030335477.1, from coordinate 105,375 downwards.
GTGTGAGAAAGCTTTCCTCTTTCCCCTTTCGTTTTGAGTGATCATGGGAATGAGACTCATCTTTTTCTTTATCTTGTTTAAGGCCTAATGAATCTTCATCCTTATGCTTTCTAAAGTCCCTATACATTTCTTATACCATAGACTTTATAGCTAGGAAACTTTCTATGAATTGAGGGCCTGGCCCCATAGAACCTTCCTCTGACATTATCTTCCGAGGATAGACTCTCCCAATTTCTGGATTAGTTTCCACCAACTCTCCTTCTCCTAATTTGAGCTTTGATCTAGTGAGCATTCGCAGCTAAGCCAACACAAGCTTGTCTAACCTTACAGCCTAAAGCTCTGATACCACTTGATCTAATAATCACCCTATGAGTGACCTCAGTTGAAGATTTATTAAACAATAGGTATTACAAACTCATATGCTAGTGTGTGTGTTCTGTGGTATTTAAGCAACAGATTGATCAGATTACCAATACATAGATATTTAAATGGAAAGGCAGCAGAGAAATATAGTAAGCAAACACAAAGACATAAGAATTTTAATAAGGAGTTAACCCTATTCTCCAGGGTTACGTCTCTGGTCCAGCTTTCAGTGGTGGCCTTGTTTTATTGTGCCTTTAGCAGAGAATTACAATGCAGGGACTCAATGTGAGTTCTCCTGAAGTAGGTTTTTCTTGGCAGGGTGGTTCTTGGATTTCCCAAGCCACTAGAGTGCACAGACTCCTCTTCTTCCTACCAGATTTGTGACCTTCGGGTCTATAATGGATAGAGCCAAATGTGATACTCAGTCTGGACAGATTCCCCTATGGGATGGCTTGAATCTTCAAGCTCTGGTGCTCGATGCTGTCACTGGTCAGTTCGGCCCTCTGTCTCTTTCTGCTCTTCTCTTGCTTCACTGCCTTTTCTCTGTATTCCGTCCTCCTCTCAAGATTCTGGTCCTTTCTCCCTCGTCTCCCGGACTTCCTCCGACTTTATTGTGTATTCTATCTCTATTCATGGCTTTTTGTCATTCAAACCCATGCCTTCTCGGTTCCTCTTCCGCCTCTGTTGATTCACCTTCTGCAGCTGCGCTTTTTCTGCTCCTTGTCTCTTCGACTCGCCATCTGGCTCTGTGGCTCTCTTTGCATTACAAACACATCATTGTCTATAAAACGCCCGCTTGTAGCGTGGCACAATGATCAGGGGTAGTTAGAAAGGAATCGAGGCCTTCCTTCAGACAAAACCCGAAAATGAAACAAAATTCCAACACACAGAGTTTTACCGGAAATACTATCAGGCACAAAATCCGGACTTCAAATTCTATGAAATCGCCCCTATAAACCCATCGGGTCTGCCATTCTATCGCAAATCACAATTCGCGTGCCCAACGAACCTTTGTATCGGGGATCACCGATCGCCAACCATCGATATTGGCATATTGCTATCAGCATATCGCAATTGCAATGCCCTGGGGTTCCTTCCTTTGGCCATGCCGACCACCGATCTTCCGATCTGTTGATCACTCCAATCGCCTATTATCGCAATCGTATAATTGCATTATCTCAATCGCCAAGTCTGGGGTCCCGATATCGCATACATGCTTGCCTCCGATGCGATGAGTCGGAGATCGCTGATCAGGGGTCCTTCCACCCTAGCCTTAAGTCTGCTCTTTGACCCTTTTGCAATGTGATTTTTCCTTTATAAGGCCTTTTATGCCATTTTTAGGAGAAAAGCCTCCTTTTCCTGATTCGGGGCTTCCCAAGGGCTACTTTGACCTCCTGTGTAGTCTCCATGGGCCTCGGTCAGCATGCTTTGACTGAGGTCCTCGTCGCTCCACGCTGGTTGCCATTGCCACTGGTTCAGGGTGTTTTCAATTGCTATTTTGGATTCTTTAGAGATTTGTTTCGTCCCGATATAGTCAAGGTTCTTTGATAGTCGTTTATGGATCTGATTCGGAGCACTACTTCTCAATTATGTCATATTTGAGCTCAACATCTCTCGTAACTTTGCTAAAAAAGGTTATAGGTTGGTCATGGGAATCTTCATTCTTTTGTAATAAAACAACAACAAGGGTTGTTTCAGAGGCAAAGGAAAAGATACTGAATGGTTTGGTATAATCAGGGCTAGCCAAGGTTGGAGCTTGAGAGATAGCTTTCTTGATTTGATCAAATGAATGTCTGGAAGAGACAGTCCATTTAAATTCATGACCCTTCTTAATCATATTAGTTATATCTTTGACAATTTCAGCATAATTGGGTATGAACCTTCTTAAAAAGTTGATTTTACCAAGAAAATATTGAAATTCCTTTTTATTTCTTAGTTGTGATAATGTCTAAATGGTTTATACTCTATTTGGATCAATAACTACTACATCTTTGCAAATTATATGGCCAAGCAATTTACCTTCAGTGATAGCAAATGGGGACTTCTTTGGATTCAATGATATCCCCAATTTCCTGCATCTTTCAAAAACCTTCATCAAGTGCACTAAATGTTTTTTTATCATAATTAGAAAAAATTGTAAGGTCATCAAGATAAATAATAAGAAATTTGTTTACCTGACCTACAAAAGCTATATCCATAGCTCTCTGGAATGTAGCTCATACAATTGTCAAACCGAAAGGCATCCTTGCATACATGAAAGTACCCTAAGGTGTTGTGAAGGCAATATTTTCCCTATCCTCTTTGTCTACCATAATCTGATTATAACCAAAAAGACCATCTAACATTGAAAGTCTGTTAGCTCCAGAAACTTGTTGAAGTAACTGATCCATCTTAGGTAATGGATAATTATCCTTTAGTGATGCTTTATTTAAGTTTCTAAAATCAACACAAAGTCTAATCTCACCATTCTTTTTCCTTACCGATACTAGGTTGGAAATCCAATTAGAATATCTTAATGGGAGAATAATCTGTGCATCTAACATTTTATTAAGCTCTTTCTCAATAGATGGTAGAAGAACTAGATTTATTCTTTTGAGTTTTTGTTGGTAGGGTTTAGATTCAATTTTTAGTGGGATCTTATGTTTAATGAGGGATGTGTCATAAGTTTTAAGATCAACATAAGACGAAGCAAAAACATCTTTGTATTTTTTAAGTAACTTAAGATATTCATCTTTAACTTCTAGGGCTAAAGATGTAAAGAGTTCTATATTTTGCACTTTTTCTTGGGTTCCAATTTTGATTTCTTCTATGTCATCTTCATGAGAAATGGATGGAGGGTTTTGAGGGACATAATTAAATTCGAATAATTTCTCTAAAGGAATTAACCCATTAGGAATGAAGTTGTTTGATAATTGTATAATGTCATGATCTACAATCTTGGAATTTAATCCTAGATCATCAGCAACTTGAGCATTGACCATATCAAGATTGTCTTCATCAATTTGCAGAAGAGAAAATTCACCTACAAGTTGAAGGAAAGAGTTTAGTTGTTCATCATCCTCAAACACCTGCCAATGCTTTTGGTTATCAGGTATAGATGGTCTGTATTTGACGTGGATTTGGTATAACAATTGTGTTTGATCAGGAATATTAAATGAGTTTGGAGAAATAGCCAAAGAATCTGCATATATGTTTTCGTTTCTAGGGACATAAGTTATGTTGAAGGTATTAAAGAAATTTTCAATGGAATCCCAAACCTCATTTAGATAAGACCTAAGCCTAGGTTGCTTTATTTGGAAAATATTTCTAACTTGTATTACAATGAGCTCTGAGTGAGTGAAAACACTCAGGTTGTGTACCTTTAAACTCTTGGCTAACTATAGTCCTAAAAGGAAAGCCTCATATTCTTCTACATTGTTGGTAACTTCAAATCAAGTTTACATGATTGTGTAACGTTTTCCTTTTCTGGTGAGATTAACACTACCCCAACCCCTGTTCCATCCTTTGTACAAGAACCATCAAAGAACAAATTCCATGCATCTGTTTGATTTGATACAAGGTTTTCAGCTACATCTTCAATTTTTACTTGAGATTCATGTATTTTGTTTGAAGAGAGTTGAAAATAACCAAAATCTTGATCAACAACATAGATGGGGTGGTTCTTTGGTTGATATGTTTTGCATACTGTGTGGACAAATATAACCTCTCTATACAACCTAAGTTGTTCTCCCCCATAAATTAGAATAGTGGCATAAGGCATGTCCATCTGAAGAGTTCCCCCTAATTTTTCACATCAAGACCTTGAAAGGAGCATTCCAAATTTGGGAGGGATGTCAGTGACAATAATATCTAACGCTATGCTCTTTACTGGGATTTTGGCAAGAGTGACTAATAAATCCTTAATCAATCCTAAACAAGGTACCCTTTTGGAACCAATGGTGTACAAATCATGATAGGATCTAGTTATGTCAAGATTTAAATGATCCATGATCGTTTTTGGCATGAGATTGTGTGATGCTCCAGAATCAAGCATACAATTATATAGCATGGAGTCATTTGTCTTTAGTGTCACATAGAAAGGAGGTACTATTTCATCTATCATATCTAAGCTAGGACCAAATACAACTATATTTTCTTCATCTTGAAGGCTAATAACATCACTTTCAGCATCAACAAAGGTGTTTTGTATCCATTTGGAAACTTGATTTTTATTTCAAGGGTTTTTGGAAAGTTCTGAAAGTGGTATAGGGATTTTAACTCTTTCTAACTCATTTTCAACATTAAATATAGTCAAGATAGTTTTTTCAATTTGAGCTGTGTCAGTTGACTGATTTAATGGTCGAATAGTAGTTGTCTAAGTTTCAACAAATCTGGTATGAGGTTCAATTGTTGGAGGTTCCTTAGGAGGTCTTCCAGGGCCAGGTCTGGGTCTAAGATCATATCTTTTGTTCAGTTCTACAATTAGGAATTCAGAGAAGGCATGGTATTTGGAAACTTGTGAGGATTCTTGATCTTGTTGAACTTTCTTATGTTGTGAAAGAGGAATAATAGTGGTCTAACCAGAAGAGGCATCCATATTGTTAATGTCTTCAGTGATAGTCATGGTATTGTCATCATGTTATTGATCATCTATCAGTAAAGGAGTTGGAACCTGTTGATCATTACTAGGTCTTTGAAGAATTTGTAATTGTGAATTTCTTTTGTATTGCCCTTGATTTTGATTTTGAGGTCGATTTACTGCATGTTGAATTGTTCTAGGTTGAATCTCAATATTGGAAATTACATTGGATAGATTTCTAAGAAGTGAAGTGATCTCATCTATTTTAGAATCTTCAGTTTTAGTCTTTGAATAAGTAAAGGCCTCTTGACTAGTTTTAATCTTTCTTTGGGCCTTTTCCTCTTTAGCCTTTAAAGTGGCTGAGGCAGCCTTGTTTGCTTCTACCTCTATAGCATTAGTTTGCATGTCTTCAAGAGTCCTTGAAGTTATTTCTCTTAACATTACAGTAAAATCATCTTCAAAGTCTTTTGAAAACCTATATTTGGCTGCTGCTACGGGGGGTTTTCAATCAGGGGGCATCTTATGATAAAGGTTTTCAATCAGGGGGCATCTTATGATAAAGTTCGTTGAACCTTTTAATCAAATCAGATACAAGTTCACCAAAGTTTCTTTTAAGTTCTTCAAAGTCAGTCAAAAATTAAAGAGTATCTCTTCATACCACATTGGTTTTTGAATATATTCGTTAACTCTTCCCAAGACCTAATGGAATTTGTAATTAACTGCCTAAACCAGGTTCTCACATTTCCCTCAAGAGATTGAACAAACAACCTCATATAAACATTTTCTTGCTCAATGTTCGTATTATCTGCAAAATCTAGAAATTCTTGAAGATGGTCCTCAGCTGAGGAACCAGTTTCTCCATTATACCTAGGAAGATGTTTTAAATATCCTGGAGGGAATGCATCGAGGTTTTGAGGTAAAACTAAAGCTGCATATCTAGCCTATACAATAGGTTGGAATTCCATAGATGAAGATGGTGTGTGTGATGTTTGTGTAGATGTTGAAGAAGAAAAAGAAGAAGATGGTGATAAAGAAGGCGTATACCTATGTGGAGGTAAGGAAGGAGGAGACTTATATGACTTTAAGGGAGTATTAATAAATAACTTCTGAACCTATGGCTGAAGATCCTCTTTTGTTTCAAAGAGTGGATTTGAATATATAGAAAAGATCCCTTCAAGTTGTACATAAGTGGAAGCTTTAGGTTGTTTAGAAGTGGAAGGGAATGAATATGTAGTGGAGGATATGAAGTCTGTAGGTTTGTATTTAGGTAAACGAACACCCAAGTTAGACTCAGGTTTAGGTGATCTTATTGGTAGTGGGGGGCCTTGACATGTTTCAAGTGAATGAATGAGGAAAGTTGATTTCAAATCAACTCCTCTGTCTAAAAGTTCAGAAACCCTAGGTGATAATTGTGTCCAATTTGGATTGGATGGAATGTTTCTATACAAATCAAATGGTAATATATCTTCATACTTCAAGGCTAGAGAAGAAGAAGATGGTTGAAGTTTTCTTTTGGAATTGGCCCTTCTCACTAGTTTTTCTAGATCTGACAAAGGACTAACTGTGTCAGGTTTAGAATGGTATCTAGTGTTCTTAAAAGGTTCCAGTTTGGCATAGTGGACTCGTCAGGTGAAGATTTTTGACCTATATAGACCTTTAGTCACCTTTAAAGGAATATGATTTATATCGTTTTCCCAGGAAAAATAATCAAATTACAGTCCTCGGCAACGACGCCAGATTGATGTTGTTCCTCTGAGATAATAATGGTCAATTTATCATGCTAGAGCATCTAAGATATTTGTTTTTAGGGGTTTTGGTTTTAGTTTTTATGGAAGACCAATACATAGAATAAACTGTAATAATGATGTATTAACTCTTTTAGGTTGTACTAATAGATAATCAAAGGGCTACTATTTAGCTTCACACAATGATTTGAATTTATAAGGTGAGTAAAAAGAATAGTAAGGAGATATGATTAATTTTAGATTTCAAACAGAAAGATAAATTATCATAACTGGGAAAACCTTTGTCCAATGTTCAAAACTTAAACAAACTATGCTTAGAATTACATAAGATGCTAACAATTCTATGATTTAGAGGGAGCATCTTAGACAAACAGTCCAATATCTCAGTCTCTTTATGATAATAACTTTAGAAGGAATTTTAAGAATAATTATAACACATTTATTCTCACCTGATATATCTGTAAAACTTAAGCATATGCGGAATGAACATAATGAATGAAACACATGAAAAACTTACAGAAGAAAACGAGACTGCATGACTCCAAATTCATAACCCTTTGCTTTATTACCAGTGATCTAGAAAAAGCTTGTACACCAATGCTTTACAAAATTTCTTATGGAAAGGTAACACCTTTAATAACTCATAGAAGAGAGTTATTTATACAAGTTTAAATAAAATATCTTAAATTGATTACAAAATAGCTTGAAAGAAGATAGGAAAATAAAAATCGATGCATGATGTGTCCCTATTAGATAGGAAGTTGTTGATGATTGTTCCTTCAAAATTTGTTGTTGCTGTCTTCTTGTTGGAATGAAAAGTTAATCAATTGTTTCATACAATTGATCCCACCTTTTCTCACTAGGTATCTCAAGATTTACCATCCTTATAAGTATCTCATCAACTTTGATATATCTCTCAAAATTGGGTTTAGTGAGAAAAAGGTGTCCAACTTCATATTTGATGGTGAGGTCAAAGCTCAAGGCTTCCAAAAACTCTTTTCCAGTAATTTTTCTTTTTATCCCTGCAAATTGACTACTGTCTGCTACAATAGTATATAGTCTCTCACAGTAATCTTCCAATTTTACTAGTTGATCATTTGATGACACTATCTATGGTAACCCTTTCTTATGCAACATACTGAATTTGGAATGAAAACTTCTCACAATAGTGTTCAAAGCTTCACATTTTGTTTTTAGCTGAGTTAACAGATTCTTCTTCACTATGAATTTCTTAATTTCCAAAATAGTAGTTGTCCTATCTAGAATGTTTATCTCTTGTCATTGTTGCCTAGTTTTAGAGTTTAGTACCCCGATCATCCATGATGCTTCATTGCGTTTTGTGCCCAATGTTGCCTTCTGGGTCTCTATCTCTACCCTGCATTTAGAAATTAGTTCTTGCTGCTAAAAAATGATTTGTATGGATGGCCATATTTCTGTTATGGAGTGACTGATATCTAACCAGATGTCTTCCTTGGCTTGGGCTAAAGTATTTGCCATTAGATTTTTACTCTCTAATTGGTTAACCTTGAGTTCTAGCCTGTGTGACTTCTGCATTTCTTCTACATATAGGGTATCATTCTTTACCTTTTGTGACTCCATGGTTTGGAATTTTTGCAGTAACTTTTCATTTTGTTTCTTCTGTGCTTGTAGCTCCTGTGATAATCTTGTTGTTTCACCTATTGTTGAAGATGAAGCAATGTCAGTAGGAGATGAACTTAGATCTTCACCTGTCATTTGAATTTTTGTCACTGAGGTCATAACAAGCTGTGTTATCTCTCTTTTCTTGAGCAGTAGTTCTATCTGCTCCTCCATTTTCTTGATCTGTATGTTTTGCTCAATAATGAGCTTTAACATCTCCTCCCCGTGTTGTTCATTTTTTTCCATTTCTTTGGTATGTGGATCCTCAGCTGAATGCAACTTCAATTGCTTCTTCAAGGCTTTAATTTCTACATTCTTCTTTTGCAGTATTTCTTCAATTGCTTTACAATCCTGGGGATCATATCTAATACTGATAATGATATCTTCTAAAGACTTTATTTTGTTATCTTTAGAAAAGGATTAAAAGTTTTCAGTATTAAGCTGTGACTGTACATTTCACAAAGCAGTTCTGAGCTTGGAAAGAGACATGGCAGTTGTAGTCATTGTTGAAAATAAAATCTCATCTGATTGCCTATGCAAATCCATTTGATTAATGGGATGTATCCGGTTCACATAAAATGAGAAGATGGTCTTCTTGTAGTCTGTTGTGGATTTAGGAAATGGAATCTGAGCTTGCAAAAACACCATTTGCATCCTTCCTCTTTCACCGTCGAAGGGAGAGAGAATTCTATACTGAGAAGTGGATGTTTGTTTCCAAAATTGACTGTAAACTTGAGATTTAAGACTTTCATTCTTTTGCTTGATTTCCAAAAATGTTGAGAAGATATTAGTATCTCCTGTTGAGCTGGTCTCAGTTGATTGAATAATATCGATAGGTTCAGTTGAAGAAGGAGTTGAATAAGTAGAGTGAGGCTTGGGATCAATGGTCCCTACTGATGAAACATCTTCCAATTCTCCAAGATCAATTATCTCTGGTGGCTTGCTTCCTGATGACATTGATAGTCTGGTTTTCAACTTCTTTTATAAGATATAGTACTCTTTACTTGGTTCAATAGCTAATTGAGTTTCCTCTCTGGCTCTTTTATGCTGAGTACTCTGTGTAGTTGGAGTCTTTGTCTGTGGAGTTGATATAACATGTTCATCAGCTTCTATGAGAGTCCCTTCAGACCATTGTTGTTGGTTCATGAACTTCTCCAATTTTGGGCTGGGACTATGGTTGTAATGTGTTGCCTTCAACTGCACTCTGAGAGCTAAAATGATCCCAAAAGGATCATAAGACCAAGTGAAGCTTGGTTGGAGGTTCATGTGTTTTAGTAATCTGTCTGCCTCTGTACCTGCAGACCTAGTGTTACAGATGAAACTCCCTACTTTGGCTTTGAGTTTAAACTATGATTTCTTCTTACTTGAGACAAAATGGACTTCATCCATATTTATCATTTGCCTGATGTATTCGAGTGAGAATATTATCATTGGCACATACTTAGGCAGTTTGTATGGAGCCAACTCACTGCCATAGATCCTAATCTCAGTGTAATTCTGGTATAGGTACCAGTCACTAGTCTTGGTCTAATCTGATAGGTGCAATGTCTTTTTAATTTCTTCTACAATTCTGGGCTCTACCTAACTATTGAGTAATTGGAGAACTGGATGTATGAAAGAATCAATGAACTAATAGAATGTAAAGTTAGATTATCCTGCTCTTACTAACTCTGTCCAGTGAATCACTGATTGATTCACTCCCTACTCATCTTGTCTGTTTAGCTGAATGGGCAATAAATCTCCCTATTGAAACAAAATTAAATGAATTATAACTGAACTGTACTTGAAACTCCTTGTGTGTTCAAATTCATAAATTGTTCATGTATATTATCAGCCAGAAAGTGGCTATAATTATACATGATGGCACGTTGATATTCTCTTGGAAAAATAGAAAATAATCCAAGGATGGATTCATCAACAACTTGGTCATTTTCATAACCTACGAGGTATGATAACATAGAGGTAATGTATCTAGTAGCTTCAGGGAACATGGAAGATGAATATGGAGGATTTCTCTTAGGTAATTCGACATCTTCTTGTAGGAAAAGTTCAAATATAAGGGCTCTATGTGGGAAGGTAAGCTTATTGTAGAGGTCCATGAGAGCTGCAGGTGGGAAATAGCTAAGGGAATAAGATGGAGGTATCATTAACATCTAGTTTATGCTCTGAGCAGTGATGGTAATCAGGATTTTTCCATTCTGAGTCATCACTGTTCTTTGCACAGGTTCATACTTGGCTTGACACCAAGAGATTAGATCAGGGAATTGATGGGTCTTAGCAAAATAAAATAATGGTAGAAGTGTCTCCCAGAAGCGAATGGGATCCTCCTTATCGATATATTTTAGTTTTAACCATGAATGTAATTCATAAAAATAAAATTCACATTCACAGTCATTGATCTTGAAAAGGGAGTCTACAAGTGGCATATGATCCAGATTAAGGGAGACTGTTGAGGGATTCCCTTATTCAATAGTGTTTTGTATCTTTATTTTATGAGGAATCACTATTACAGGGGAAATTTAGAAGTTGTTTTAATCTAAAATTGATGACAGTGGCGAAAATACACATAGCGACAAATGGTGCTTTTGGTTTATGGATGGAAGCGAAAAGTGGCAAAAATTGGAGCCATGGAATATTTATAGGTTCAATTGGGCTCAAATGACTATTTAGATCTAGCCCTAGGCAATCAATTTGTAGGGGAAAATGGGAATTAATTCTTAACGGATGTTTAAACGGATAATCAGGCACAACAACAGCTTTGGAGCGTATGGGCAACGGTATTATAGCGTGGCAGGAGGTGAATGGGTAAGCGAAAACAGATGGATGACGTGGAGGTTCGTGATTGGATGGAAGATAATGGATGCATAAGGTGTGGGAGAAGTCAATGGTCGGATGGAAGAAACCGGAAGCAGATTTGGGGGGGGGGGGGGGGGGTGGATAATTGTTTGTGGTTTGGGCTTGGGCGTCTGAAACATTTTGGAGACACCGCATTGCAAAAAGCGATAGCCATGAAAACTACTTTTTGGACCCCCCCCCCTCACGTTAATGGGAAGCGGCCAAGGGGGGGCCGAAAGGCTTCCTCCACCATTGATCCGAGCAGAGTGAAGGATCTTCATTGAAAAGTACCCATTGGTTATCGGCGCCTGATCTGTCATTTTATCGTTTCCGCCAATATGACAAAAGTGTCATTTGTCACTTATTTTTTAAAGTCATCAAGCTTTATTACAACAATTAATGAACTTAAGCATGATTAATCAAAATGACATTTTCAAAGGTGCATTTTGAGCTAGCAACCTTAATTTTATTTTTCTAAAGCAAATATTTTTCTTTTATTGCTTATCTAACATTTTTATTCTGCCTTCTTTTTTTAGAGCAACTATCCTATCATTTTATTGGATATGGAACTTTAATAATAATGATTCCTAACATTTTTATTTTCCAAGTTGTTTTTGGTCCTGTTGATGCCTCGAAAATCGTTGCATCGACATTGGGGGAAACCACCCGGTCCGGACCTTAGTGCAGCTCCTTTTCCGTTTGGTGTAGTGGCTCCGACTGGGGATAATGGGACCAGTTTCCCAGCAATAGATAAATGGGATGAATGAATGCTTTGAGAATAATAGTAGCGATAGGTGAATGACTAAAACTATTGACAGAAATGTAAATAACTAAACTATCCCGGGAATCTAATTGAACTTCTAAAGCGTAGCTTTTGATGTTCTATATTCTAAAAATACAATTATATAGATAACAGCATTCTCAAAATACAGATATTAAATCATTCAAGATTACTGTAACTAAATAGTTAGATACAGTGATTAAGGCGATACTACAAAACTTTAAAGGTTCATACCATTAATGCATACATGATTAAATAATAAGGCACATCATATGATCATCCAATAGTGGTATGAACAAGATTTTCTGTTGATACGCATGCATACAGATAATGATAGCAGAAAGTAATTACACAGTGAAATCAAATACACAGAATGAATTCAAACCAAAGATAAAAGTACCATTTGAATTGTAAGCCACTCCCGATATGAATCGCTATGTATGACTTCTACTTCAACGCATAAC
>APFE030335477.1:62243-76037 GCA_000404065.3 Pinus taeda | reverse complement strand
CTCAATTTCATTCTCACTCGCGAACTTCTCCAGAAATGCCTTATTGTAAACTTTCTCTGGCATAGGCAAATGATACATTTGCCTCAAATCCTCTGGCTTGAAGGATCCAAAAATCCTTCCATCTTTTGCAACAAAGGTTCTGTCTTTGATAGGAATTTCTTCAATTGCCCATTTGATAGCATCGGTGTATGGAAGCATTTGTTCTCTTGCCGCTATCCTATGTAGGAAAGAGTCGGCCAGGTCTTTGAGAGTGCACTCTGAGCTCTTGGTAGAGTCTGCGGTAGCTTGCTCTACCACCTGCTTAGGTTTTTCGGCTTCCAGCAAATCATAAGTTCCCTGCCAGGTAGTTTTGGCGAGTCCTGCGCATGTTGTGTCTGATATCAATCCCTTCTTACTGTTCATGATTGGTTGTGGCGTGGATGGTGATTCAATAGCGCCTGTAACCTTCTTCTGCTTCTTTCCCATAATGCCTGAATTGTTTGGACAACTCTGTAATCTGCACAGAAGAGTGGTTTTGGCGTAATACTGAGATAATAATAAAATTCACAACTGAGAGAACAATAAGAAGAACGTCGATATACTTGGCCTTTATTAAAATAGCGCGGATATGATCTATAGGCAGATTTGAAAGGATGGGTTCATTAAGGGGCCGTATATGATCTGCCACCTTTATAAATGCTCACCAGTGCAATATTCGCCTAAAGATCTTTTAATTGATGCAATGGGCGTATTGGTGGCCGAGTGGGAATGATTATGCCTTAATTATTATTAACTCGAGCTTTCCAATCATTCTAACGGCTTTTTCTTGGAGAACTGTGCCTTATCTCATCGGATCGGGGAGGGGCGCGAGGATAGATTTAACCATGCTTCAAACAACGCCGATCGCCGATCGGCGATATCGGGTCGGGGAAAGGCTTGTGTGCATCAAGGTTTTGACAAGGGGAAAACGCCGATTGCCGATCGCCGATATCGGATCGGGGAAAGGCTTATGCACATTAAAATTTTGCCAAGGGAAAACACCGATTGCCGGTCGCTGATATCAGATCGGGGAACCATCTATGAGCAGTACTTGACATACAAAGGGAACCGCCGATCACCGATATCGCTGATGGCTTTATCGGGTCGGGACTTCATTGATAGGCATGATAATGGCGCTTACGGAAATGGCCGATTGCCGATATCGGGTCGGGACTTTGGTTGATAGGCGCAATAGTGATGCATGAAGGAAATGCCGATGGCCGATATCGGGTCGGGACTTTGGCCGATGGGCGCAATAGTGACGTAAAAGGGAATGCCGATGGCCGATATCGCCGATAGCTTTATCGGGTCAGGGTTTGGCCTTTTGATTGCTTGATGCATGCATTTTTGCCTTATTTCCAATATTTCAAAGGAATATTGCTTTTTCCTGGTTTTATTGGAATTTCATAAAGTAAGGATTATTGACATCAATTTTATTTTGAAAGGGACCTATTTCATATTTTAATGATCTTGTGAATAATAATAAAGATGAAATGGGGGGTTGTTTTGCAAGGCACAACAGGTCCATATCTTGACTTATCATTTTTTGTATGGCATTTTTATTTTTTTTTATTTAATAGCTAGCTTATCAAAAACAAGAATGTTACAACATTGGCTCCAACTGGGGATTGCTTTCTCTTATAGAATGCAAAGAACTTGCATATCCATGTGCCTTCTCCTTAGGCTCTGGAGTCTTTGTTATAAAAAATAAAACTGACAATTGAAAATGTACATTAACACCAGACTTTTTATAATTATGGTGTAAAATCTACTCCAATTTCTCAGTACTAAATGTAATGCTTTAGAAATATTTCATTAACATGATATGTGGAATATTGTCCTTCTAGATTTTGTAACACAAAAGTGTTATTTCCTTTTACTTCAGCAATAGCTACAGTTCCAAACCATAGGTTGTCAAACTTTCCATGTTTTCCTTGTCTTCTCTTCTAGAATCCAACCTTAGAACTAGATCACCCTCCTTGAAGTCCCTTTCCTTGGCTCTTCTATCAAACAAGCTCTTCATCTTATTCTGATACTTTTTGAATTTATATTCAACTTCATCTTTGTTCTCATTTGGTTCAATGATTTGATTTATCCTCCTTGAAAAATCATCAGGTTCATTAGTTGAATCCTACAGAAACTTTAAAACAGGGAAGGCCAAATTGGTAGGGAAAATTGCATCTTTCCCATAAACTACATGAAAAGTTGATTTTCCAATAGATCTCTTTGGAGTAATCCTATTTGCCCGGACTGCATAAATTAGATGAGTGTCCCAGCTCTTTTTATGATCTACTAAAGTTTTTCTTATAACCTTTACCATATTTTTATTGGATGATTCTGCAAGACCATTACCTTGAGGATAATATGGAGCTGAATGATGTAGCAAAATCTGATATTTCTAGAAAAACTCAATCATTTTAACACTAGAAAATGTTGTGGCATTATCAGTAACAATCTGGGTTGGGCAACCAAACCTAGATAAATGTACTCTTCAATGAATTTGATTACTACTAAATTAATAGCATTTCTTACTGGAATTGCTTCCACCCATTTAGTAAAGTAATTTGTTGCAGTGAGGATCCATCTATGCTGATTTCTTGAGGTAGGATGAATCTATCCAATAAAATCTAATCCCCATTGAAGAAAAGGTGTTGAGACTATTGTTGGAATAAGTGGAAGAGCTGCTAGTTTTTGCTTACCAGCAAACATCTGACAAGGGACACGACTTCTGACTTTTGCTCCTACTTGTAAGAACAATGTTGGGCAATAGAATCCTACCCTTAATATGTTATATGGTGTTGCTCTCCAAGAATAATGTCCTCCACAAAAAATTTGTATGAAACTGATCAATTATCCCTTCAATATCTGATTTTGTTAAACATAATAGCAAGATATTGAGTGGGTCCTTCCAGTATAGATTTGCATTTATGATACAGTACTTGACTGCTTTCAATTTGAGAGTCTTACATTGACTTTTGGAAAATTATGGAGGATACTCAAAATGATCAAGAAATTTACAATATCTTGATATCAATCTGATAAAAGAAATTTCTCATCAATGTGTACAGAAATAGTCTGATATGAAGGTAAAGGTTCTTGTGGATTCTTTTCTTCTAGATTTTGGGGAGGTTCTTGTGTATTCCCCCCTTCTGCATAGATAGAAGGTTCTTGTGGATTCTCCGCATTCACATTCTGGGTAGGTTCTTGTAGATTCTCCCTTGGTATTTCCAAAACAAAGTTGATGCCTAACACTTTACAATTAGATTCAACTAGGAGCTTAGCTAATCCTTGACCTTTTACTAGCTTTGTGGTTTTGATAGTTAGATCATACTCCAAAATTTGGGTGATCCATCTACCTCTCCTCCCATCAGTATCTGGTTGAGTGAGAACAATTTCAACAACACTGTTGGGAACATATGCTATATTGGTTGAATGTAAAACATACATCCTGAAAGATTTCAAGGATTGGATTAGGGCTTAAGCCTGCTTCTCAATTATGTTATATTTGAGTGCAAAATCTCTCATAACTTCGATAGAAAAGGCTATAGGTTGGTCATGGGAATCTTCATTCTTTTGTAATAAAACAACAATAAGGGTTGTTTCAGAGGCAAAGGAAAAGATATTGAATGGTTTGGTATAATCAGGGCTAGCCAAGGCTGGAGCTCGAGAGATAGCTTTCTTGATTTGATCAAATGAATCTTTGGAAGAGACAAAACATTTAACTTCATGACCCTTCTTAAGCATATCAGTTATATCTTTAACAATTTTAGGATAATTGGGTATGAACCTTCTTAAAAAGTTGATTTCACCAAGAAAAGCTTGAACTTCCTTTTTTATTTATTGGTAGTTATAATGTCTGAATGGTTGATACTCTGTTTGGATCAATAATTACTCCATCTTTGGAAATTATATGGCCAAGTAATTTACCTTCAATGATAGCGAATAGGGACTTCTTTGGATTCAATGATATCCCAAATTTACTGCATCTTTAAAAAACCTTCATCAAGTGCTTTAAATGTTTTTTATTAGAATTAGAAAAATTTGTAAGGTCATCAAGATAAATAACAAGAAATTTTTTTACTAGGCCTACAAAATCTATATCCATAGCTCTTTGGAATGTAGCTCCTGCATTTGTCAAACCGAAAGGCATCCTTGCATACATGAAAGTACCCCAAGGTGTTGTGAAGGTAGTATTTTCCCTATCCTCTTTGTCTACCATTATCTGATTATAACCAGAAAAGTTGTCTAATATAGAAAGTTTGTTAGCTCCAGAAACCTATTGAAGTAACTGATCCATCTTAGGTAATGGATAGTTATCCTTTAGTGATGCTTTATTCAAGTTTCTAAAATCAACACAGAGTCTAATATCACCATTCTTTTTCCCGATAGGTACTAGGTTGGCAATCCTATTAGAATATGTTAATGGAAGAACAATATGTGCATCTAACATTTTCTTAAACTCTTTCTCAATAGTTGGTAGAAGAACTGAATTAATTATTCTAAGTTTTTGTTGGTAGGGTTTAGCTTCATTTTTTAGTGGGATCTTATGTTCAATGACGGATGTATCATAAGTTTAAGATCGGCATAAGACCAAGCAAAAACATCTTTGTATTTTTTAAGTAACTTAAGATATTCATCTTTAACTTATGGGGCTAAAGATGTAGATATTTTTATATTTTGCACTTGTTCTTCGGTTCAAATATTGATTTCTTCTATGTCATCTTCAGGAGAAATGGATGGAGGGTTTCGAGGGACATCATTATAATTTATCTAAAGGAATTGACCCCTTAGGAATGAAGTTGTTTAATAATTGTATGATTTCATGATCTGCAATCTTGGAATTTGATTCTGGATCATCATAAACTTGAGGATTGACCATATCAAGATTGTCTTCATCAATTTGCAGAAGAGAAAATTCACCTACAAGTTGAAGGAAAGATTTTAGTTGTTTATCATCCTCAAAGACCTACCAATGCTTTTGGTTATCAGGTATAGATGGCCTGTATTTAACCTAGATTTGGTATAACAGTTATGTTTGATCAGGAATCTTAAATGAGCTTGCAGAAACATCCAAAGAATCTGCATGTATGTTTTCATTTCTAAGGACATAAGTTATGCTAAAGGCATCAAAGAAATTTTCAATGGAATCCCAAACCTCATTTTGATAAGACCTAAGCCTATGATGCTTTGTTTGGCAAAGATTTCTAACCTATCTTACAATGAGATCTGAGTCATTGACCACACCAGCAGATGCATAAGACCATGTGATGGCCAACTGCAACCAGTAAAGAAGTCTGCAAATCTAATCTACCAATGCACAGACAGGATGACAGCTCTCTGGCACTAGAAGAAGAGAAACCTGAATAACTCATTCAATGGTACATACAAGATTTTAACACAGAGATAGGATGACAACTACTCTAATGCTAAACATAAAGAGTTCAGGAACACAGCGTATCAGGCACAACTTGGAAGAGAAGGGAAATGGAAAGTGAGCAATTAACAGCAAAAGAAGCTTGTATTAGCTGAAAATGAAGATGAGACGCTGCAAGTGTCAAAACAGTTACAATCTCCAGAAGTTGAACTTTACATCAAAACATCAACCATCAACCCTGATTACATCTTGTTTTTCGGTATATATAGAGTTTCATTACAAAAGCACTTGGTCATTTACGTATGGAGGGGTCATAATTGACGACCAACTGCATTTAACTGCCTAATGGAGCCTTTGAGTGCGTTTGCTTACTTTAGTGGATGAATCGGATCTTTTTCAGGTGTTCTGTTTTCCTCTCAGGTAGCTGGAGTGTTCATATCCATGAAGTTCCATAACTGCTAAATGCAGTTATATACTCATGCTCTATCCTTTTTCTCTTTGGCCATACTATCTATTAAATGTGGTTGTTGAGGAGCAACTACGACTGGTACTGGTGGTCGATCACCTTTGTCCTTCGGGCACACGAACTAGTCAAGGGGTGTGGACTGCCTAGCGAATAGACGGGTTGGATGAAGGAGAAAGATCGGTCGTCGTATCAGGAGAATAGACAGCGGAGATGGGTCGGCGGGGATGTCGGGAAAAGCGGGAGTGGGATGAATGTAGGTCGTTGAATCTCAGGCGGACAGGTCAAACGGTGATAAGGTGGAGAAGGCGCACAGTGGTTATCAGGCGGGGAAGAAGGATTAAGCGGTAAGTGATATCGATCACACCGCCTTTGGGCGTTAGGCAGTAAAAGGGTGAGGGTGCGTGATTCCATTCAACGCGTGACATGTAGCGGAAGAGGAGAGATAAAAACCACTCTCCATTACGTGCTAACATTCCATCACGTTATGGGCGCGAAATGTGTGAGGGTCGTCCAATCTTGGCGGAGATGATCGGACGATGGGGATTTAATTGTACAAGTTTTCTATCGGGCGTGACAAGGAGCCATTGGATCGAGAGGCGGAAATCGACGGCTGTGATTAAAGGCGATGATTTCATAAGGGTGCAAAGTTGTATGGGCACGATTTCATGGGGTTTTGGCTTTAGTTCTCGAGGCTTACAACACAAGGGATTTTGTTTGTCTTAGAAGAAAGGTAGGGGAAATAGAGATGAAGGGATAATGAGCGGGGCAAAGGAAAAGGAGAAAGCGACCACTAAGAGCTCCATTTAAGCATAACCAAAAGGACCAAGCTTATTTCTAACCTTCAAAAACCGAAGCTATGTAGTAGTGCTAATAGGCCCCAACCCTTGGTAGAGTGCCAATGCGATATCGGCGATGTGATAAATCGCAATCATGAGTCACTCAATCCTCGGCCCTCTATATATATAACATATGCTCCCATCGATGCGACCCGCTGATTTGATCATCGGTGATTGCTGATCGGCGATGTCATGCACCCACCTTTAGATTATCCCCTCTGCTTGGCCGATTGCGATTAGCTGCCTAGATCTGGGCCATTGATCTGCTAGATCTAACGGTGATTGTTTATTCACTATTTAAGCCTGTGTTTGTGGGTTTTTCATGGTTTTTTAAGCATTTTTGCTCTTCCAAGGGCTCTCCTCCCTTGCTTGTTTGAATCTTGGGATGATCTTAAGCATTTTTGAAGATTCTAAGAGCATTTTTGGATCCCTTTGCATGATTTTAAGCAAACTTTGGAGACTCTGGGAGTATTTTGGATCCATTTTTGGGCCAAACGCCAACAAAGCTAACACTGCCCACCATTTACGAATTGGAAAGGTCATGGCACAATTCCTTTTATACGCAGAGTAATTTTTGGTTGAATTTTTCCTTTCAAGAAAAAGTTAATTTCCTTTCTATAAGTAGATCCCATAGGAGTATTTTATTTAATTTCATTAAAAGAGTGATTTATTTCCTTTTGCGAGCAAGTCTAGTTCCTATAAAATTATCACTTGATTTTTAGTTCAAATAATTTGTCTCCTTTTGCAAGCAAGTTTGTTAGGTCCCTATACTACTAGTGTAGCCCCTTATTGTTATTGTTAGTGTAGCCCCCTTATTATTATTGTTGTGGCCATGTAGTCCCCATATTTTTATTATTGTGCCCCATAGAAGCCCACTATTGTTATTTTTGTGCCCTTACATTATTATTGTTTTGTAGGCTCTGTTTATATTGTGACCTCTTAGACTCATATATATAGAAAGGAGGAATTGTCATTTGTATCATCTAAGAATTGTTCATTTATGTAATGTAAATGAGGTTTCCCCCTCGAAGAGGATATTATTTAATTCGTTGATCTATGTTTTTGTGATTTGGTTGCATAATAAAGTTTGTTTCATGCAATATTGTGATTTGATTTTTTGGTAGAATTACTAATTGCTTTCAATTCTTAGTTCATCCTTTAAGAACATGTAGTGGCCTTATTTTTGCACTTTTAAGACTCTTTTTGTAATTGGCATTTCTTCTCCTATAACTACAACACAACATGTCAATTGGGTTTATCCCGAATGGTTGGGAGGAATGATTGGATCCTCCCCACCTGGTGAGCACTAGTATTGTAGCAATAATGTTGCAACTCCTGTGTTGCCTACTTTACTCTTATCAACCCGGTAGTTCATAACAAACTTGGAAGCATTGATCTTGTATGCACAAGTACTAGTTCTTACTGTAGGTTGTCACTTGGTCAGTTGGCGCAAGATCACTAGGATCTCAAGCCAAATTCTATGGATTCTAGAAGAAGCTCTATATGTGATAAAAGGAGAGAAAGATTACTCTATAGATGATACTCTAACTGCAGAAAGGAGAAAGACTGAAATGTAAAGCAAACCTAATAAACCCTAATTAACCAACTAATCCTACTTTTGCATAAAGCACTATGAAAACCATGAAAGGAATTCCATTACCTACTCAAGGAAGTAAACAACATATAGCTAAGCTATTTCTGGAAGTAAATAAGCAAAAAACATATTTTTGGATTTTTATGTATTTTTATGTGAATTTGACATGCATGTAATTAGTGTGTGAATGTGGCAGCAAATAGGTGGCGTTGGAGGGTGGTTTTGGGACTTGAGAGGATGTAGGATGGTGTGGATGGGTCCTAGGAGATCTCAGGTGGTCTTCTGGAGGCTTTTCCCACACTCGGCCTTCAAAAGAAAGCCTACAAGAAAAACTACAGGAGGACACAGGAAATATACAGGAGGAAAACAGGGAAATACAGGAGGCCTATAGGAGGAGGCCGAGAGAAGTTTCCACTGTTTTGAGGGTGTGAGAGTCGATGAAAAATGTGGATGAAGGTTGGAATGAGGTGCTAGGGTGCCTAGGGTCTACCAAGAATCACCAGGAGAGAGGAAGATGGTTGGGTTTGCTCAAGGAGAGAGGAAGAAGTTCTATGGAAAATGCAAGAAACTAAGGCAGAATTGAGGTGAGGTTTGGGTGACCTGTAGGGAATGGACCAGATGGAGGATGTGATGGCTGATAAGCTGGCCTAATGCTAGAAGAGACCTACTGCAAAGGAACTGATAGTTAACCAAGGAAATCAAGCAACAAGTGAAATGAATGCATTTAGGAAAACAGAGTTTTGCATAAAAATGGTCTAAACTATGATCTATGAAAGGAAATGATGAGAGATGTTGAAAGAAAGGAAAGCATGAAAGAATAATATTGCAAATAAAAAGTGAGCATGATGAAGAAGATCTGAAGCAAAGCAAAGCTGGACTATTAACCTACTAAAAAGCTGCAAACACTAGAAGTCTTATGAATGAGGAAAATCTGTGTTTTTGGGGCAGCAAGAGGGTCTTTGCCTCAAATAATGGTCCCAAAGGGAGGAAGAGAGGCCAAGGCACTATTGCTAGAATTTTGAATCTTCTCTTTATCACTGCTTAACTTGCTATAGAAAGCACAAATGGAAGAAAACTACTGAATCGACAAAAGCAACCTATTATTAACCATAAAAGAAATACATCTAATAGCAACCTAATCTACAAACTGAAATTAAAATACAAATACAAGTAAAGAGGAGCTTGGTTGCTTGGATTGGGCCCTAACCCAAGAGCTTCAATCCTCTAAGGTAACTCAGTGCTAGCTCAAAAATGATTCCATCTTTATTATCAAAACAATAACAAGATTACATGAAATCGTCACAAAATAATAAGCTTGAAGTTGGAGCAGAGTTTACATAAGCAAAAATCCAACAAAAATACGACCCTAGTGAGGCCCTATGCCTCTCTAGTTATAAAAATGAATCTACCAATAGCTTCATTAAAATCAGGAAGGCTTGGCTCCCAAATCTCGAGATAATCATCAGTCATCCTTCACTTGCTCGGCTGCTTGTTCTCCAAGCTGAATGAAGGGGAATTCGAAGTGAGGAGTAATAAATGAGGGGGATTACCTCCTATAAGTCCTCTTCTTTATCCACTTCGAGTTATTGCTGCCATTTTTCCACTAGAGCCTTGACTTTGACCTCGAAATTCATCAATAATATGCATTAAACACATGTTAGACCACATGGAATCATAACCAACTCAACTCACTCTATAAGCATAAATATAATTAGAAAATCATACAATAAGCTAAGAGAATGGTTGATTTGACTAGGTTAGGAGGTAAAATGATCCCATATAATTACCCATTTATGAGGCTCATCATCACCCCCTACTGAAGGTGTTGCTATCCTCTGAGCAACTTAGTCCATCTCCTCATCTTTTATGGCCCTGGTGGCCTCCCTAGCATCCCAGGCTTCTGATGTGGTCTGCTCTTCTTTGTCATAGAATCTTGCCTTCCTGTCTATCTCTTCCCACTGCTCCTCCTCTTCTTCTTCTCTTTTGCCTTCCAGCATTCCTAATAGCAGTGGGGGACTCAGTTTGAGGCCAATCCAGTTGACCTTCAGCCTCTGCATGGAGCGCTTGTACATTGGCACTCTTCTTAATGCCTCCTTCAGCCTCATAGGTGAATGATATTCCCTGATCTGTAGACTGTCTGGTAAGGTGGTCTATCTCCTCATGCATGCATGCACACAGTCATCCCCAAGTAGCCTTTGCATATCCTCAAAGCGTGCAATGGCTTGTGCCTGATCATTTAGATATCTAGAGGCAATTTGAGGATCATTGGCAAGCAGATTGTGTGTGTTGATGAGTGCCATGGGATCGGATAGCTCAACTCTTATCATTAATGGCTCATTCTGCTCTTTTATCATCAATATTTTTATTTCTACTGCCCTCGACTCTTCATGGTTCATCCATGAAGCCATGGCCATTAGTTGAAGGTCCCCTAGCTTGGCATTGGGGTCCCACACATTCATGTCTATGAGGGCCATGTTATGTAGGTATAATTCTACCATATTTGACTTATCCTCTGATGTGCTTTGGTCACACAGATCCATAAACTGCCTGTAATCTTGGAAAGGCATTATGCCTCTTTGTGCTAGAGCCTTTATCTGGAATTCTAACCATTGGTCCTTGAGATATAGGCCATAGGATATCGCTGGTGTTCTACATTGCAATGCCTCTATGGATAAGCTAGTTGTGCATGCCAGTTAAGTCTCTTTCTCTTGCAGCTACCTCCTTAATAATTCATTTTCAGTTTCAAGGTGGCTTCTTGTAATTGCTTCCCTGTCTCTGAGAGCACTCAACTCTCTGCCCATTTCTCTGAGTTTGTTTTCCATATGGCCAATATCCTTTTGCAGCTACCTCCTTAACAATTCATTTTCAGTTTCAAGGTGGCTTCTTGTAATTGCTTCCCTGTCTCTGAGAGCACTCAACTCTCTTCCCATTTATCTGAGTTTGTTTTCCATATGGCCAATATCCTCAACTCCTTTGGATTTGGCTATTTGCATCCACCTATGTGTTCTTATTCTTTCTTTCTCTAATTCAAAGAATAGTGGAGTTGAAAATTTTTGTGGGATTATCCTTCCTCCCTCAAGTATATTGTAATAGGAGGCAAGACTAGGCTGGGGATCAGGCTCTTATAGCATTGTTGCTTCCTCCTTTACCTGTGGCTGTCCTTCCATACTTTTCTCAATCTTTTGGGTCTCTTGTAGTTTTGACAGTGTCTCCTGTAGAATTGTTTGAGCCTCCTGTAGGACTGTTTTTGGGTCCTGTAGTTCTACCTTTTCTTTCCATGTGGAAGATCTAGGAGTCCCCCTTTCATATGTGATAGGTGCCTTGGAAGGTGATTCTTTCCCTTTGGCAGAGGGTGAATCTTCAATTGTAATTGGCATTTTTGAAGGGGGCTAAGGTTTTCCTGTTTTGATTCTTGTGCTCTTCCTAACCCTAAAATACATGGAGGCTTTCCTTTTCCTCTTTTTCTTTGGCTTGATTGGTGTGCTGAGGGTAGTGAAGGCAGCTACTTCCTCCTTTTCCAGATTCTCACGGGACTCTTCTCTTTGTTTTTCCTTTTTTGCCTCTTTTTCTCCTCCTTCTGCCTCTTTTTTTGTCTCTCCCTACTTTGTTTCTTCCCGCTCTGTTTCTTGAGCCTTCTCCTCCTCTATTTCAGTTCCCTCCTCCTTCCTTCCTTGTTCTTTTATGTCACCAGTGCCTTCACCTTCTCCCCCTTGCTTCTCTTCCTCCTCACTGCCAGTAGGATTATCATCATAGGTTAGGGCCTTTATGTCATCCTCAGCTGTCATGTTTTATAAGACTTCCCATGCTATGGGGAGTGTAAATGTATGTAGAGCTTCTTCCACTAGGATTTTGATTAACCCATGGTGAGATAGCTGCTTTGAATTCCCTACTTGAACCTTAGTGCTGGAGTCAATGAGGGGTTGTAGGAGGAAGTATGGGATGTTGAGCTTCTAAGGTGCTGGAGTGTCCATGCCATACCTTAATTCATGGAGGATTCTAAAGTGATAACCATAGACAATGTTGTACCTCCCCTCACAAGAAATGTATTTGATTATTTGGTAGCTAACCTCATCCTAAGGATATGGTATGCTAGCCCTTATAATGCCATTTTTATCCTCTACATGGATTTCATTGTTTTGGAAAAAAAAATTCTTGGTAGCCTGGCCAATTGGTTTCTCATCCTTACTCCAAGGCAGCCCAAGAGGAAGGGTACTGACCCTATTGATAAATTCAGGGGTTATCTCCATGGAAAGAACTCTAAAGGTGACAATGGCATGTGTTCTTGTGTGAGGGACCAAAGAGTGGGCAAATTCTTTGCAATCTCCTCATCAAACCCTCGGAATTTCTCAAAAAAGTTCATCCAATTTGCTCTTGTGAATATGTCCACTACTTGGGGATGTGCATGGAGCCTCGTGGAGTTAGTGGGCTCCTTTCTCATAAACCCTCCTGTCATTTTCTTTATACTTTTTTTGGGAAACCAAATGTGGAGATGGAGACAACAAATTTTGAGAAAAACAGAGAAACAGAGGAGACTATGTTTTTTTTTTTTTAAACAGAATTTTTTTTTTTTTGTATTTTCTCCTCTCCTAAAGACTTTATTTCCTCCTCAAATTAAAACAACTTCTTGCATATGTTGATATTCAATAGGGGGCATGCATGAAACCTACCTCCTCATTCCAAAAATTGTGCTAAAACTCGTGTTTTATCCCTTCAAAACAACTCACTGCCCCTCCTGTAGAAGCTTGTTGTCCCTCCTGTAGAATTCTTGTAGGTGCTCTCATAGAACGTGTAGGTGCTCCTGTAGAAAATGATAAGAGCAGGGATATGGGAGAGATTGATGGAGGACGATGGTTACGAGGCTATGGGGGCACAAGGACACTGTTGTAGCTGAGTTACGAGGAGAGAATGAAGGAAAAGGTGGTGAGAATGCTTGAGGAGGAGTACTTATTACCCTTTATGGATATTTCCGGTGATGGGGGGTGAGCTGGAAAAGTATACATTGGCCATATTTGGATCGTTGGTCCCCACCTGCCTTGTCATCATGGCCCCTCCTCGTAATCATCCATCATGATTGCATCGGAGTTCACACTTCCTCCACTACTTTTCCTTGACATGTTTCTTGAGTTAACTATGTGCACGTGTGATCCAGATTTAAACAGGAATGCAATAAATTACAGAGATAACCATAAATACAGAGATGCGATAACCATAAACAAAGAGATGCAGTGGAAATAATACTTCATTTCATTAATGGAAAATACCGAAATATGCTTACAACTAGAATTGGAAATAACCAGCTAGGACGATGGTAGCTTATCTCTGAGAAGAGATGTGTGGCTACATGTCTCTGAACTGTTCCGAACTTGTGTTACAATGAGGCTCGAAGGCCTATTTATTATTGAGAAACAATGGAAAACCCTTCACATTCCAAAAACCGACCCTTAGAAGATGAAACGCCAAATTGTGGGCCCTGTTTTGGGTAAATTGGTACATCAATTTCCCGGGG
>APFE030335477.1:21865-39074 GCA_000404065.3 Pinus taeda | reverse complement strand
TTGAAACTTGCTCCACTACCATCATTGTTTTATTGATACCATCAATGAACTCTTTCTTTGACAATGGTCTTTTGTAAACTTTCAATCGGTGTCCATTAACAAGTAAAGGAATGGCCTCTTCATCTATGGTTCTGATATGCACTGAACCATTATCATGACATCTATTTATAACATAAGGTCCTAGCCATCTTGTCCTCAACTTTCACTTAAAGTATTTATATATGGAATCATATAATAAGGCTCAATCACCTTATTGAAATTGTTTATCCTTGATGTTTTTATCGTGCCATATCTTCCTCTAAAGTTGGGTTTACCTCTGTGTGTAAGAGGGCTTGCATTCTAAACTCATCTAAACCATTTAACTACAACAATATCTCTTTTTATGCACTACTAAGATCTAGATCCAGTTGGGTTGTCATCCTTAGTGCTATACTCAAACTCAATGGACAACATGGCTTTTTTCCCATAGACTAGCTCATAGGGTGTGAATCTAGTGGTGGTCTTCCAGGTGGTATTATAGGCCTAGGTGGCCTCAACTAGTCTATCTACCCAATATTTCATGTTGTTGTTAACCACTTTGGTCAAGATTCCTTCCAGTGCTCTATTGGTCACCTCCACTTTCCCATTAGCTTGTGGGTGATAGGGAATGGATGTCCTATGCTTGATCTTGTGTTGGCTAAGCAAGTCTTCAATCATGTTGGAGGAAAATTGGTTTCCTTGATCAGTGACCAGTTCTCTAGGGTACCCAAATTTGTAAAATACATTCTCCCTTAAGAACGCAGCCACCTTCTCCTCTATTGTTGCCTTAATTTCCTTGGTTTCAACCCATTTAGTCAAATAGTCAATGCACACAATGATGTATTGTTTTTGTTTGGAAGGAGGGTCAATATTTCCAATGAAGTCCATGCCCCATTTTTTAAATGGCTCAGAAGTCACTTGAGGTTGTAGAGGCATTTCATCCCTTGGAGTAGGCTTTCCCATCCTTTGTCACCAATCACACTAACTAGTATATCTTTTCACATCCTGATGAAGGGTGGGCCAATAATAGCCTACTTGTAACACTTTGAATATTTTCCTCTTTATTGCAAAGTGACCTGCATAAGGCCCATCATGACAAGTCAGAAGGATGTCAAAGACTTCCTCCTCCCTGACACACCTTCTCAAGATTTGATCTGGGCCAAGTTTGAAGAGATTGCCCCCAATCCAAGTGAAGGGGGCAATCTTCCTTATAATCTGTCTTTTCTCTTTGGAGGACAAATTCGATGGGAACTATGCAGATACCAAATAGTTTGTTATGTCAGCAAACCATGGAGAGAGAACTGAAATGGTGAAAAAGCACTCATCCAGTAACTATTCATCCACCATCCCCTCTTCACCTACATGAAAAGTTAATCTCGACAAAAAGTCTGCAAAACATTTTCCTTACCAGGCTTATCAACAATAGTTAGATCAAACTGCTGTAATAAAAGAAACCATCTTATAATACGAGCATTCAAACCAGGTTTATTCATTAAATATTTGATTGCAGCATGGTCAGTATGGACAAATGTTTGATAGCCTGTAATATAATGCCTAAATTTGTTTAATGAATGCACAATAGCCAGGAGCTCCTTTTCTGTCACTGTGTAGTTCAGTTTGTCCTTTGACAGATTCTTACTGATAAAGTAAATGGCATAAGGAAATTTTTCATCTATCTAACCTAGGGTTACTCCTATGACTTTGTGTGAGGCATCAACATGAATGTGAAAAGGAAGGGCCCAATTTGGGCCTCAGATAATTGGGGCAGTGGTTAACTTGTTCTTCAGGATGTCCAAGGCCTCTTGAAAACTTTTTGACCATATAAACTTAGAGTCTTTGGCCAACAACCAAAATAAAGGAGAGGCCAACTTGCAGAAGTCCTTTATGAACCTTCGATAGTATCCAACTAATCCTAGGAAACTTCTGACATATCTCTGCCTTTGAGGAGGTGGGACCCTTTAGATGATAGCTATTTTGTTGGGGTCCACCTGCAGTCCTTGTTGAGATATTGAATGACCCATCACAGTCCCGTCAGTCATCAAGAATTCACATTTCTCGGGACTGAGAGTCAGGTTGATATCAATGCATTTGTGCAGTACCTTACCTAAGTTGGACAAAGCCTCCTTGAAATCACCCCCTTAAGGTGTGAAACCATCCATATAGATTTCTACCGCATCATGGACCAACTCAGAAAATATACTCAGGACTGCTCTCTGAAAAGTGGCAGGAGCATTTCATAGGCCAAAAGGAAGGACACTATAGGCAAAAGTGCCCCAAGGACAAGTGAAGGTGGTTTTATCCTGGTCTTCTGGGCTAATCTAGATTTGGTTGTACCTGTTGAATCCATCTAGGAAAGAGAAAAGAAATTCCCTGCCAAACCATCTAGCACTTGGTCTATGAAAGGTAGAGGGAAATGGTCCTTCTTTGTGGCTTTTTTCAGCTCCTTGTAATCCACACAAATCCTCCACTTACCATTTTTTTGGGGAACTAACACCAAAGGGGAGACCCACTCACTATCGGAGATAGGATAAATGAATCTTGCATCTAGAAATTTTTGCAATTCTTATTTGACTATATCTTTAAGAGATGGATTCATCATCCTTTGGGGTTACTAGACTAGCTTGCAACATTCCTTGATATAAATATGGTGAGTAAACACTGAGGGGTGTACTCCCTTCATTTCTTTGTAAATCCAAGCGAAGGTATCCAGATGTTCCTTTAGCATGTTGCACAACTTCCCCTCTTAGAGAACAAAAAGAGATGGATTGATTTTAAAAGTTTTCTCATGGCCAAATTCTATGGTTTTAACATGGAGAGGGTTGGAATCGGCCAAGTATAGATCAATTGGATGGTTTTTCTGGGTTTCATTTACTACTTCTTCTAGGGACAATGTACTGGGAGTTGGACTTTGGAGTAGGTGTTCAATCAAATTGTCTTCATCCTGTTGTCCTCCTCCCATGGTTGTTACTAAGGTATATAGTTGGGCAGTATAAACTTCATCTTCTTCCTCCTCTTCCAGCCATAAAGGTAAATCATGTTCTAGAAATGGTTGAGCAGGAGGTTATAAGACTAACTGCTTGGACATATGCCCATTCTTGATGGTCATATTCCCAACTCTACAATTAATGTAAGCATTGGCGGTGGCCAACCAAGGCCTACCAAGGATGAGAGGGTAACCAGTAAGCTTAGCCTTAGGCTGGAGAATCAGGAAATCTGCAGGGTACTCCTAAGATTCAGAGGAGACCATCACATCCTTGACAATCCACTGAGGGGTCACTGTGGAGCAGTCTGCAAGTTGTAAGGCTGTTGTGGTCTTTCTCAATGAACCTTGGAGGTTGAGCTTAAGCATGGTGTCCTTGGTCATCACATTAATGGAAACCCCAAGATTGATCAAAGTGTGTGGGAAAATGGTGCCATTGATGTGCACATCTACTATAGGGCTTCCAGGGTCCAAATACTTTGGACAAATTACCTGCCCCAGCATTAATTCGACAGTTGTCCAATGACATTAATGGTAGGGGCATCTCTTTTTCGCCTCCCTAGATGCTTGAAACACTTCTCCTTAATCAACTTGTTGTAAATAGGACATCCTTGATGGCTTGAAGAAGTGGAATCTTGACACATAGGTTTTTCAATTCTCCTAGAAGTTCAGTGTATTCTAGGGTAGGCTGGAGTGGTTGAGTTAATCTCCCAAGAAAGGGTGGATTTGCTTTAAGAATGCTTTCCTCTCTTTCTTCTTCAACCTCCCTAGGTGGAGGTGGAGATTGGTTATCCGGGAGAACTCTCCCAGATCTCAAGTTACTTTCCTAGATCTCCTCAATATAAGCTGGATATGATGTCTCTCCATTGTATACTTGTTGTGCATGTTTGTTATTCGGGTTTGGATTTGGTTGGGCACACGTCTGGGGTTGTTTCGTGAAGGTAATAAATCTAGAACATTGTTGTACTGGGGCCTCCACCCCTCGGTCAATGCATTCCACTGAGGTTGTGGTAGAGTATATGATTGAAATGACTGGCTGGCTCGCTGGGAATGATACTGAGATGCAAAGGACCAAGGAGGAGGTGTAGACCAGGAAGGATGAGTTGGGGGTCCCCAAGAAGGTATGGATGTGGTCTGGTTTGGGTTATAATATGCATGGGATGACCCTTGCATGCCTTTCTGGTGTGGCCTTGGCCCATGAGGTCTCATTTGGTTTATGTAACAGAGCTGCTCAGTGACACCTTCAGCTCCTTGATATACAGCTTTGAGTCCAGGCAAATAAGGGCACTTATCTATGGAGTGGTTTTCTTCACAGATTGAGAAAATTTCAATAGAATTCAATGGACATTCATTCCTAGGGTGCCTCCTAGAGCATCTAGGGCATAAAATGGCCAAGTCTCTCTCTGCTTCCTCCTACTTTCTCCTCATGTTCATCATGTCCATCTGTAAGGCAAGGGTTTGCAACATCTCACTCTTTAAAGCTTCCAGCATGTTTCCAATTTCACCCTTGATGGATGAATTGGAAGAGGATGTAGTGACCATAGATTGACTTCCCCTACCCTTTTTCCTAGCTGCCCTAGAATGGTTTCTAAAGACGGTCTTGATATACTCATAGGGTAACTAGTATATATCTCCTCCTGCTAACAAGTGTAGGGTATCCAAAAGGTATTCCCTTACTCCTCTAAGTAGGACCAGCTTCAGTGACTCAGGATCAAGTGTGCACCTGGCCCTTTTGTAACTAAGATGGAACCTTTCTTCATAATCCTCTAGGGATTCATCATTACCTAAGGTCATCCTAAAAAATTCTTCTTTAGTATCCTTAGACCTACAATAGTCTCGACACTTATTGTTGAAGGTTTGCTGCATTTGAGCCCAAGTTGCGATGATATCCCCAGGTAGACCCATGAACCAGCATAGAGCTGCATCCTTGAGGGTAGATGGAAATAGTTTCAACTTCTTCTCATCATTTTTATAGGCATAGGTTTTGCATATAATAGTAAACTCAAATAGGAAAGTGCCGAGGTCTTTTGTGATCAGGCCATGGAAATGAGGAAGGGAAGAGGGGCTTATATTTTTCATCTTAGTGTCACCTTTGGTTTCCATGATGGGGAAGGCACCCTCAACTCTCTCTTTATTCCCTCTGTCATTTCTATTTTCAGCTATTGGCTTAGTAGGAATGGGTTCTTCTTCTTCCCCTGTAGGTTCTTCAAATATTTTTGGTTGCTCACCTAAGGGTTCCTCCAATTCACAGCCACCGAAGAAGAGGGAAGGTTGATTGTTGGATACAGTGGGGGTATTTGAAAAAAATTTCCCTAATTTATCCATATTCCTACGAGGAATGAAAGGAAATGTTTTTGGTTTGGTTTTGTGATTATTTTCAAATTTTGAAAGTGCTTTGCAGAACTGAAATTGCAGATTGAATGAAAACTACTAATTGAATGAAAAACTAATTGTTGAATTGAAACCTAACTTGCAGAATTAAAATTGTAGGCTGAATGAGAACTACTAACTGAATGAAAAGATTAACTACTTGCTTGAAATCTAACTTGCAGAATGGAAAGGAAATCAAAGAATGCAGAATGAAAAGAAAACTAAATTACTTTTGCATACATGAAACTAATGGCATAATAGTAGAAACAAGAAGTAGAAGAAATAAAGCAGTAATCACATATTACTCAGACACCTCCCCAGAAATGGCGCCAAAAAGTAATGAGCACCAATATTGCAGCAAGAATGTTGCAACCCCTGGAGCTACGAACTTTAATTTATCAACGCGGGGTTCGTACAAAATTAGAGGTGGCAAAGCTGTATACACAAATGAAAGTGATAGTTCTGCCTTTTGTCATTGTTCATCTAGCGAGAGACTACTAGGGTTTGCAAGCCAAACCTCTATGGATTCAGAAGAAGCTTGGTTCCTTGATGAAATAAATAGAACTCTACCCTAAGAAATATTTTATCTACTGCAATAATGAAAAAGAATGAAATTCAATGCTAAGGCACACCATTTCCTAATTAACTACTAAGAGCTATGCTTTGCACTGATACTAAACCAACATGAACAAAAGGCTACTATCCTAAGCATGGAAATTAAAAACATCAAACACAATTATTATGCATGTAAACGACTATAATAAATTTGTTTTGTCTTTTTATGCTTTTCATGAACAATCAAGTGTGCAAACTAATCTCTTTTGGTGATGTGGCGGGTGGTTTAGGGGTGCTTATGGATGGATGGAAGGTTCAGGAGATGGTTGGAAGGTTTGGGGTACCCTTGGGTGACCTTGGGAGGCTTCCTAGAGCTTTTCCCTCAATTCAGCCTCAAAACAGGCCACGACAAGAAAACCTACAGGATGTACTAGAAACCTACAGGATTCCCTGTATTTCTACAGGATGCAGCTGTGAGAAAAATGATGGGTGTTGGAGGTGATGGAAAGATTAGGGAAGGTAGTTGATGGGTGGAATGGAGTGAGAAGAGGCATAGGATTACTCAAAACCCAAAACCAAGTTTATGAGATGGTTGGATTCACTCAAAATACTTGAGGAAATTTCTATGTAAAATGATGAAATTAGTGAAGGTTTTGATGAAAACGAGGAATGCATATGGGTGAACGAAGTTGGAAGATGGTTGCTTGATATGAGATCTATGCCTACTTTTGAAGTGCCTGCTCTGCATCAAACATGTGTAATTTCCAAAAAGTCATGTAAACAAGAAGAATTCTCATGAACTAGACGACCAGAATTTAATGAACTAATTGTCTACCTTATGCATGAATAAATTGTTGAATAACATGGAATCATGGATGAGATATACTATAAGGATGAAGATAGAAGAGATGGAAATGAAATCCTACTTTGAAAAACTGATCAAATGCTAGTTTAAGTACAGCAAATTCTAAATATCATGAAAGAAATGGAAATCTATCTTTTTGGGCTGCATAAGGGTCTTTTCCTCAAATCATGATCCCAAAAGGAAGAAGTGAGGCCAAGACACCTACTGATAACTTTTTGGAGCCTCTTTTATCCCTTCTAACCTGCTACTGAAGTAAGGCACAAATGGAAGCAAACTAATAAAGAATTAATTAAATCTACACTACTTGTAATGAGATACTTCTAACAATAGTTTAACCATGAATCTATGAAACTAAGCTAAGCATAAAGATACAAGAAGAGGAGCCTTTTCTGCTAGGGTTGGGCCCTAACCCAAGAGCTTCAATCCTCTAAGTTAACTTAGTACTAAATCAAGAACAATCTCATTCTTATTACCAAAACAAAAAAATTACAACAAAAAGTCTTCCACAAGTTTGAAGCTCGAAAATAGCAAGAGTTTTACAAAAAAAATTTGAATCCTAATGAGGCTCTAGGCCTCTCTACTTATACAACTGAAGTCTCCAACGACTTCCTTAAATTTAGGGAGGCTCGGCTCCCAAACTTGAGATGAACTACTCTTTGTCTATCACTTTCTTGGTTGCCTTCTAATCTTCATGGCTTGGTTGTTTGCACTCTGAGCTGGTGGGATTAATGAAGGAATATTCTAATGGGGAAGGAGTAAATGAGGAGGATCTATCTCCTACAATATCTCTTCCTTGTCCCTTTCGAGTTTCAAACCTTAGTCTTTGTCAAAATTCCTTGATTTTCTCTTCCAAACCTACATTCAATGCATATTAGTCCATTGGAAATAATATCTCACTTTAACTGATCTCATTAAATAAAATATAATCAAAACATGTAATAAGTTGTTAGAAAAGTTTGTTTGACTAATCTAGGAGGTGAATTAAGGCCGATATAATTACCCAATGATGAGGCTCATCAAACACTTTTTCGAAGGAGATGGGCATGTTAGGTCCCTATAATACTAGTGATTCCCCCATTACTATTGTCATTGTAGACCTTATTGTTATTGTTGTGCCCCTATTGTCCCCATATTGTTATTATTGTACCCCATAGAAGCCCACTATTGTTATTGTTGTGCCCTTATATTATTATTGTTATGTCGGATTTGATTATATTGTGACCCATTAGACTCCTATATATAGAAAGTAGGTTTTTTCATTTGTATGATTGAAGAATTTTTCATTTGTGTAATTTAAAGGAGGTTTCCCCTCGAAGAGGTTGATTATAAAGCCGTTGATCTATCTTTTCTATCTTTTTGTGAGTTGGCTTCTTAACACTCATACACACTATTGGGGCAATACTTGGAGAACAATAAGAATGTAAGCCATATGCTATATATTTAATCACTAAGAATCTCATGCTTGCCAAGTTAAATTATATTGTAAAGAAAAAAGAGTTTCTTGTTGTTGTCCATGCCATAAACAAATTTGGCATTATGTATCTAGGAATTTTGTAATTATACATATTATCCAATTTTCCATTGATATTTAATGAATAAGCCTATTAATAATGGTAGGGTGATTACATGGTTATTTTTGTTGCAATAATTCAACATCACCATCATAGAAAGACCTAGGAAAGACAATGTCATTGATGAATTCCTTTCCAAGCTTACCACAAACGGGAATGTATCTCCAATTGAGGATGATTTCCCTAATGAACATATTCTTGCAGTATCAAATAACAAACCCTGATTTGGAGATATCACTAACTATTTAGTTTTAGGGAAGCTTCCACCACATCTCTCACCTACAAAATGATAAAATATCATCATGTAAAGTAGTAGGCATTCTTGGATCGAGGGATAAAATTTTTACACAGGGCCATATCTCCTCATTCAACATTGCATTAAAGAGGACAAGATCTATGACATTCTAAGAGATTGTCATGATAGACCTTGTAGTGGACACTTTGTCAATAGAGACTACTTACAAAATACTCTACCTTGGATGTTATTAGTATACCATATTTTATCATGCTCAAGAATATGTGAAGAGATGTGAGATCTATCACAAAACGGGATTCCTAACTCAATTTGAAGGGATGCCTATGCAAACATAACTTGTGGTGCAACCCTTTGAAAAGTGTGATCTTGAAATTTTGAGGCTAATTCATCCTACTTCTCAAAATAACTCTTTTATCCTCATTTGTATTGACTATCTCACCAAATTTATAGAATAAAAGGCACTCTGAATAGATACAGAAAAACCAATGGCTTATTTTCTCTACAAGGAAGTTTTCATAAGATTTGGAGTACCATGAGAGATTATTACAAATGGAGGATCCCAATTTACTTCTATTCATATCAGAACCATCACAAATATATATCAAGTAAGCACAAGATAAACACACCTTATCAATCATAAGCCAATGGACAAGTGGAGAAGACAAACAAAATCCTTAAAGCCATTTTGACCAACGTTGTCCAACTCCACCTTGATTACTGGTAGACATGCTTCCAAGAGTCTTATGGTCCTGTCAAACCACATGGAAAAGCACTGAAGATTTTATCCCTTATGAAATTTTGTATGACAAGCACGTTATCCTACCCATTGAGACAATGATAAAAATAGTACAAACTACACTCCAGTTAGGCATGTGTTGAAGGAAGTGTAACTAGGTTCAGCATTCATAAATGTATTTTTGATCTTTGTACTTATTCAAGAATTGAAATTATTTTTATAATATATGACAATCAGTTTCTTGCTCATTGAAGTAGGTCTAGCACATGTCAAAGTGTTATACGTGAGTCAAATATTCAAGAGAAAATATTGAAGGCCTTAAGGGCATGTTACACTATGCATAAATATATATTAAAGTCAAAGGGAAACCTCCAAGAAAATTCAAGTCTGATCCTATGTAATGACACCTTCAAGAAGCTCCTTCAAGCATGCTACACCACCATAGAAAATATGTGAAGTCTGCTCAGCAAATCAGCCACCAAGATGCCCTCCAAGTTAGCCTACATACAACCCTCCAATTTGGCCTGTTAATAGTCAATTAAGTCGGCCTATAAGTCAGCTTAAATGGAGGGACAGTCCTCTATTTATAGAGGTTTTCCACTCCAAATGGGACGCATCAAGTGTGCTCTGAAATCCGCAAGGAAGAGAAGACTAGAAAACGAAGAAAGACAAGAAGAAAGGGTCTACAAGGTGCAGCAAAGATAAATGAATGTTTCTAAGGATAAAAACAGTCACACATGAAAGGAAGAGGAGGAGAAATATGTGGATGCTACAACAGGGACAAACCGGCCATAGTTCTGTGTTATTTGGGTTTGGTACTATACTTACAATGTCTCTCAAGACAAGCGAAGGAGCCCCTCTCTCTAAATAAGGAAGAAATACCTAATACACTAAGGATACTCTCCAATCGTGCGAGAAATTGGGGCAGAAGAACATCATAAAATTCACACTTAAGAAGCATCTCGGTTGTTCAAAGTTGAATTATACTTGAGCAAGGGATCAAACAAGAACATCTCATCTGAAAATTCAAAGAAGAGGAACAAGATTCATAGAAACAAAGTGTCAGAAGAAGTAACGGAGTATATGGTGCAGAAAGAAGTAAATACTTGACTTGTGCTTAAAGGATCTCCTTATCACGCATCTAGGGTTTGGAATTGATCAATATAAGCTTCAATATGAGAAATTCACTAAAGGGTTTTCCTCTCAAGAGTAGAGAGGTTTTGTAGAGAGCCAACATCTTGTGTTCTTGTTTTTATGTCTTGATAGCAGTTTTATTAAGAACACACATATGAACTAATAAGAAGAAGAAGAAGAATAAGATAACAAGAAAAAGTAAAAAGACTCCACTAATTATTTTCAAGTAACGAAGAATCACACTACACTACTTTACCCTAGATTCTTCAACAACATGGACTTATTTGAAGCATAATTTAACATCTCCAAAAAATTAGTGAGTTAGATGAATTTTGTTAGGCTACATTATACCATCCTTCTATCATGCAACATCAAAGAGTCAAATGGCATGCCATGTTCATCGAAATAAGAAATTCTAAATTGGAGAATGGGCATTATTGTTTGACTCTAAATTCAAGGATTTGAAAGGAAAGTTTGGTACCAGTTGGTTAGGGCCCTAGAAGATTGACATTGTATATTATAATGGGTGTATTAAACTCCCTAATATTGATGAGGTTAGAACTCCACTAATGGTTGATGGATGTTGGCTTTGATTATACAAAAATCCATTATCTAAACATGCCTTCATAAGGAATATTTATATTGTTTGGTGCAATAGTGATTTGGAGATGGTTCATGTAGGCATATATCCACCTGTTGATATATCAAAATAATTCTCTTTATACTCTAAGATACACATACACACACACAAACAGACATAATTGTGTGTGTGTGTGTGTGTGCATACATACATACATACATATGTATGCACGTGTGCACACACACCCATACATGAGGGTGGTGGGTGGGGAATCTATGATTTACCCAATATTTCCCCTCACCCCCATCCTCACATAAGAATATGGATATGAAAACCTTAGGGAATAGTTGGAGAAGTGTCATTAAAATTTGTCTTATTGGCATATGGTACTTGCAAAAAACAAAAAAGCCTCTTTAATGTTTTCTTGAAAAACAGATCCAACCTTTGTCAAATGTAGTTACAACTTCGGGAATTTCATGAACTACTACAACTTTTCTACAACTTTGGGAATTTCATGGATTGTTGCAACTCTGGGGATTTCATGGATTACTCCTCCATTGTTGCAACTCCATACTCTAGACTACTGCAACTTGCTATAAGTCCAAATAGGTCAACCTCTGCTACAACTATGGACAGGTCCACCATTGTCGTAATTTTGGACTCTAGATTTCCACAACTCCATTGCATCTCCAACTTTGCTATTTTTTCCTCCTTCATTTCCCAAAATCCCATCATCTCCTATTATTATTACATTGCGTTGTATTTCATCATATCATAAATGCCCACATATGTCACACACCAACACGACCTCATGTTGGTAAGTGAAAGAGGTATGATTCTCTCACACAATATATTTCATTAAAATGATATGATACATGGGAAATGTAATATATTGACTTACACCAATCCATGTTAATCAGCTAAGGATGGCCTATTATTTTATTTGGGGGGATAAATTACTATCCTACCACATTAGCTACCCTAATAGCCACTGAAATTTCTCCCATGCTTTCACAATGAATGTGATCTAATCAATGGAATTAAATTCCATTTATACTAATGAGTACTTCTTTACACCCCACAATATTT
This sequence comes from Pinus taeda, assembly GCA_000404065.3. NCBI lineage: Eukaryota > Viridiplantae > Streptophyta > Pinopsida > Pinales > Pinaceae > Pinus > Pinus taeda. The sequence continues at coordinate 26,920 of APFE030335477.1, read as the reverse complement.
TCATCCTTAATTTGGCAAGTAAGTTCACCATATTTTTGCTATAACTCGAAGATTTGGATACCCTGTGCTGCAATTGTGTTGATAAATTGTTGTTCCTCATATAAGATCTCCATGAGTGGTTCTATCATCATACATGAACAAATATCTTAACATCATTGTAGGCAAATGATAGGATATACTAGATCTTTTAGGAATGAGAGGGTATACCAAATGTTTTAGGAAGTTGGTTAGGTGACATACTTCAAGATATTGAAGGGGTTTAATGCCAATATAACTCTGGAGTTTACACAAAAATTCTTGAAGACTTGGACTAAAGTGCAAGGGATGCATGCCAAGGTAATAGAAGAAATATTATTTATAGTCATAGGGTTACCACTGGTCAATGATTAATGATTTGAATGAAGAACAACGTTCCCATAAGTTAAGGAGTATTTTTGGTGGGAGAACAAAACCCTGGTCAAGAAAGAAATGGGGTTTGATCATAAGTCCTCACCTTAGAAATGGAAAGATGTTATATATTTCATATAGAAGTACATTACCTGCAAGAGTAGATACAATTGGTAGGTGTGAAACCCGATTATATTCTTGATTATGTAGAGTTTTTTTTTTTGCTTTAGCTACATTGGATCCTTGTTCCTTACAGGTCGAAAATGTCACTCATATGATCCCATTAGGGAAACCCTCGATTTCTATCAAGGAATTATATTTCAGGTGTGTATTATTATTTTGACCGAATAAACCAACAAACAAAACAAAACAAAAACAAAAACAAAAGAAAAAGAAGAAGAAGAAGAAGGAAAAAAAAAACAATAGCAACAACAAAAACAAAAACGAAACAAAACAAAAACAAAAACAAAAAACAAAACAAAACAAAAAAAACAAAATAGAAAAACAAAACAAAACAAAAAACAAAAGCAAAAACAATAAGAGTAGATACAATTGTTGGGTGTGAAGCCCGATTATCTTCTTGATTATTTAGGGTGGTTGTTGTTGTTGTTGTTGTTGTTGTTTTTTTTTTTTTTTCAAAGCTACAAGTGGATCGTTGTCCTTACAATCGAAATGTCGCTCTTAGAATCACCAATCACGGAAAACCCTCCGATTATCGCAAGGAATGATTGAGTTGTTGTAAAAACACAAACAAAGAACAAAATAGCAGAAAACAAAAACAAAACAAAAAAACAAAAAAACAAAAACAAAATACAAAAAACAATAACAAAACAAAATCAAAAAAAAAAAAAACATTCCAAAAAAAAAAAACAAAAACCCAAGGAGAACAAACACAAACACAAACAAACAAACAAAACAAAAACAAAAACAAAAATAAAACTAAAAACTAAAACTAAAACAACATAACAAAAGAAAAAAAATAATCACCATAAACAACAAAAAAACAAACAAAAGCAAAAAAAACTAAACAAAACAAAACAAAAAATCAAAACGAACCAAAAAAAAAAAAACAAACAAACAAACTGTGTGAGAGCAAATAGGAAATTACAGCGGATTTATTGCAAATCAGAAATGTTGCTCATATGATTACCATCAGTGGAACCCTCAATTTATATCAGGGAATGGTATTGCAGTTGTGTATTATTATTTAAATAATAATAATAATAAATATCAGGGAATTGTATTACGGTTGTGTATTAATATTCTAAATTAAAAACAAAAAAAAAAACAAAAAGCAAAACAAAAAATATAAACAAAAACAAACAAAACAAAACAAAACAAAAGGAACAAATAAACAAACAAAAACAAACCAAAATAAAAACAAACAAACAAAACAAACAAACAAACAAACAAAATTCTGTGAGAGCGAAGAGGAAATTACAATGGATCTGTTGCAAGTCGGAATGTGGCTCATATGATGACCATCAAGGGAACCCTCAATTCATATCAAGGAATTGTATTGCAGTTGTGTATTATTCTGAGAAAAAAAAACAAAAAAAAAAACAAAACAAAACAAAACAAAACAAAACAAACAAACAAACAAACAAAACAAAACAAAAAATATGTGTGAGAGCAAAGAGGAAACTATAGCGAATTTGTTGCAAGTCGGAAATGTCACTCATATGATCACCATCAGGGGAACCCTCGATTTACATCAGGGAATTGCATAACAGTTGTGTATTATTATTCTAACAAAAAAAAGTTGTGTGAGAGCGAAGAGGAAATTACAGTGGATATCTTGCAGGTCGGAAATGTCGCTCATATGATCACCATCAGGGGAACCCTCGATTTATATCAGGGAATTGTATTACAATTGTGTATTATTATTCTGACCGAATAAAACAAAACAAAACAAAAAAATTGTGTGAGTGAAGAGGAAATTATAGTGAATCTGTTGCAGGTTGTATTTCTTCATTTTGTTAGATAATATAAAAGGAAGGATTGGTTTTTTCTCCATGGGCATAGCCCAAATAGGTTGTTTCACCACATATATATGTGTCTCTCTTGTTTTATGTGTTTCTGTGTTTTTGTTTCCGCAATATTTTTATGTGTTTCATTTCTCCATTAATTAATTTCTAACAACAACACCATTTTCAGGTATTAACTTAAAATATTTACTCATATTTGACATTCCTTTTCAAAAACATTGCAACACATGCAAAGACCTTTAGAGTTGCTAAAAGACCCTTGGCCTGTGTTTCTCACCATGGTTTGATTAAACTCCTTATGATTAATGCTTTGATGAGTGAAGGCTAAACCTAGGAAGGTTTCCACAAATGCTAACCCAAGGTATAGCAAAACAAAGAACACAAGAAGGAGTTGAGGTACAAGAAAGATTAACAGTGTCCATGGAAGAAGTAACAGGGAAACCTTTATTAGGTATGGAAAAGAACAACCGGGAGGCCACTACCTATATCTCAAAACCACATAATACTAATGTGGATATTGCTGAAGATTTTCCTTTGAGGGAGAAAATCTAGTCTATGAGGAAGAGAATGGACAAAAGCATACCCATTGTAGAAATCCTCAAGAAGAGAAGGACATGTTCCTCTATTAAGGAGAATGCATTGATTATATAGGCCAATGTTGTTGTTGTCACATAAAAACCAAAATCAATCCATGAAAAGGAAATACATGATGCTCCATAAGAACCAACGAAGAGTTTAATCACCATGGAAGTAGAACTTTCTACTCCATATAAACTAGCAAAAATTTTAGATGCCATGGAAGTGAAATTTACTACCCCACAATAACTTGCTAAGTAGGAAGTTTCAAGGGAAGTATTCAAGCACATAAGCCAAAGATTTATCTACATTTTTCCAGGTAAACTACATATGAAACCCCCTTATGCTACAATTGTCAAATAGACTTATAAATTAATACAATTCAACCACAAATTAATGACGAAATTAAGGAATCTTAAGAAAATACTACAAGGTTATCAATCATAAGAAGGGCTAGATACCCTTGCCCAAGTCATTGAGCACTATACTCAGTCATATTTTGTTAAGCATGAGGAGGTATCAATAGTAAAAGGGTTGTTGTTACTCCTCCCAAGTCTCCTAAAATGTTTTCAAGATCACCACTTGAATTTGTCAAGTCCTTTCCTAGGTCTGGACCTACTCTATAAAATATTGTTGTTACTCCAGAGGAGGAAGGATCAATTGTGCCACAATTTATCAAGAAATCAAATACTTTAATGCCAAATTCTAGATAGAGAATTCCCATATTTAGGATGAGGAAATTCAAATATAGAAACCCCCTATCTAGAACAAGAAATTTATATAGAGAAAACATTTTCCCAATACAAGGAGACTTAGAAAGAAGATGCCAAACCCATTGTTTAGATAGTTCAGTACAAACCATTTACGGATAATCAGAAAATGAATTTTGTTTGAGAGCTAAAAATAGAAATGGAAGGATGTAGCTAAGGCTTATGGTTGCAAAGTGGTTGCTTTAGAGGAACATAAGAAACCTATTCATAGCCTTAGACAATGTTGGGTCAAACATCTAGAGGAACATCAAGTCATGTGGGATCAATGGAAAGAGTAACTAAAAAAGGTTGAGATTTGGAATCCAAGACAAAAATATCTTAGAGGAATAATAATAGTATGTGAAATCTCTTACTTACTTATCTTTAGCTGCAAAGAGCCATACACTTTAATTCTATTTTTATACATGAAAGGCACTTGTTGTTTTAGATTAAGGCAATGGCTATAGGTAGACCCCATAATGTGCATTCTGCAAAATAATTTTTAGAAGTGTATTATAGAATAAATAATGAAAACAAAAATTTGTTATGTGAGCTATACCACATGAAATTATTTTGCATCATAATCAAGAATGGAACCCAAACCATTTTGTTGGTGATATACAATCAAGAGCTATCACACCTTTTTGAGTCATCAATTCCAATGGAGATATACTCAATTCATTGTTAAGAGAAATTAGCAATATTGCAATCTGTGGGTTATATATGAATTTCACAATCCTAGGGTTGTCCTACAATTGAACTACACATTCCATGAATCTTCGTAAGCTAATTTCATTTCTAAAACTCAAGAAGAAGCAATCTCTGTTGCATTGGGTTTATTTAGTGTTTGAACTAAGATGCTATAGTGACCTATAAACACAGGTGGTGGGCTCCAGTATTGCAGCGATAATGCTGCAACTCCTGGGACTCCCTTCTTTACTTTTATCAACCCGGTTGTTCGTAACAAACTTAGAAGCGACGGTGCTGTATACACAAGTACTAGCTCTTGTCGCAGCTGTCACTTGGTCAGTTGGCACAAGTCTGCTAGGGCTTTAGCCAACTTCTATAAGCTCTTAAAAGGAGCTTGTAAATGATGGATGAAAGCTAACTCAAAGGGGAGCTAATCTACTTGTGGAAAGAAACTGAAAGCCAAAGAGGAATGCAAACCCTAGCAAACCCTAATTCTACCAGCTAGTTCTATTGATGCAACAATGAGAATAAAAACTGTTGAATGAGATGCCATTGACTTCAAAAAGGGAAAATGCACATGTCTTAGTCTACTTTTGTTCTAGAAAGTATCTTTTTGTATTTTCTTGATTAAGTATCGATTTTCACATGCATATGCTTGAACTGTG
>APFE030335477.1:0-12854 GCA_000404065.3 Pinus taeda | reverse complement strand
ATCCAAATACCCTCAGATGTGAAAGAGAGGGTTTCTTACGAGTCCATACCTCTTGTGGAGTCTTATCCTCCAACACTGATGAAGGTGATCTGTTGACCAGGTAACATGTTGTATCCACCGCCTCTGCCCAAAATTCCTGTCCTAACCTAGCACCACTGAGCATGCTTCTTGCCCTTTCCATCAATGTCTTGTTCATTCTTTCTGAAACTCCATTTTGCTGAGGTGTATATGGAGTAGTCTTCTGCCGTGCTATACCACACTTCTTACAGAATTCTTCAAATTCCTTGCTGCAGAATTCTCCACCATTATCTGTCCTCAGCACCTTTATCTTCTTCTCTGCCTGATTTTCCACCAGAGCCTTAAATTCTTTAAACCTATAAAAGACTTTAGATTTCTTCTTAAGGAAATATATCCATGTATTCCTTGAGAAGTTATCTATAAATGATACATAGTACACAAACTTACCTAGTGATGGAACTTTCACAGGTCCAAACACATCACTGTGCACAAGCTCTAATATATGTTTCACCCTCGTACCACCAGAGGGGAAACTCACCCGATTCTGCTTCCCATATACACAATTTTCATAGAAATAAAAATCCAAGGAGCTATTACTCATACCTTCTACCATACCTTTTCCATGAAGTATTTGAAGGCCCTTCTCTCTAATATGTCCAAGCCTTTGATGCCACAACATGGTCTTCTCTCTAGAGACCACTAGATTTTTTGCTCCACTTTCAAGAACCACATAACTGTTGCACCCATCAACAATAGTGCTACCTTGCAGCTTGTACAGAGTTCCAATCCAAACTCCCCGCATCAATACGAGTGCTCCCTGAACCATCTTGCAGGTATCCTTCTCGAACACTGTTTTTACACCTACATCATCCAGCTTGCTTACAGAAATCAGATTTCTGGCCAACGCAGGAATATGCAGAACACCCGGAAGTGCTCTAACCCTTCCACCTTGCAACTTCAACTTTGCTTTTCCGTGACCAACGATTCTAGCCTTCCTATCATCCCCTAAGAAGAAATCATCACCATCATATTTCTCAAACTCGCAGAACCACTCTCTATGGGGAGTGAAGTGAAAGGTTGCACCTGAGTCAATCAACCATGCCTTATGATCTACATGTGTAATTAAATAAGCCAAGTACACATCCCCACCTTCATCTGAGGTGGTTTTTGCCTCTACAGAAGGAGAATCATCAAATCCCTTTCCTTTTTTAGGAGCTTTAGATTTACAGTACCTTTTGTAGTGCCCTTCCTTTCCGCATTTCTAGCACACCGCCTTACAAGTTTTCCTGGAGATTTAGATCTCCCTCTAGGTTTATATCTCCCACTCGATGACTTATTTTTGTTTTTGTTCTGGGGCCATCCTCATACAAACAAGGCATCACCATTATCTCTCTCCATATTTTTTTGTCCCATATCCTCTGTCAGCAAGGATGAGACTATTTCATCAAACTGAAAGGCAATTGCATTGCTACCTATTGTAATAACCAGACTATCCCACGAATCTGGTAGAGAACACAACAAACTGATGCACTTATCTTCATATGAAATTTTAATATCAACAAATAATAACTGACTTACCACAGTATTAAATGCATTCAGATGCTCTGTCACCGAGTCTTAATCTTTCATCCTCAGGTTATACAGATTTTTTGTAGGAACAGTTTATTCACCAGAGACTTAGATTGGTACAAAGTCCCTAACTTGTCCCACAAAGCCTTAGTCGTAGCTTCCCCTGATACATTCAGCAATACTGAATTTGAGACACACAATCGTATTGTGCTCTTTGCCTTCCGATCCAAGTTCTTCCATCCTTAATTAGGCATTCTCGTTGGTTTAGTACTTGGATCTACCACGATCCACTGATATTTATCCACCAACAGATCCTCCATCTTGAGTTTCCACAACTCAGAAATCTTACCATTAAATTTTTCAATCACTATCTTTCCACTGCTCGCCATCTTCTTTCACCATGAGAATCGATCTTGCAGATCTCTCGTTAAACAGGGTCTACCATAGGCCTGAAGGAAACCCCTCAGCAAAAAAGGTGCCCCCTTGAAGCCAAAACAACTCTGATACCAAATGTAGGTTTTAACCCCGTACAGAAATTACCTGCATACGAATTCTAAAACACAAAAAATAAACAATGCAAGAGCATAACACATAAAACACATATACACAGAGATTTTCCCCTGGATCCAAAACCAGGACTACCAACTTGATTTTCATTATTTTCCTTTCAATGTTACAATACATATTTATACATGTCGAAGCATCCAATACCATGGACCGAAAACCATCACGTCCAAAACCATGGAACGAAAACCATCGCGTCCAAAACCATGTGCGAAAACCATGCACAAAACCATAGGTAGGTCCTCCCAACCTAATATAGGGTCCAAAAAATTTCCCTGAGGCGCTGCCCCGAACCCCATAGAGGTGGGTTACTCGCCCCCCTCTAACCCCCAATTAACTACATAGGTTAGTCGTGGAAACAATATAACACAACCCAACAAGCGTAAGGTGGGTCCTAAAATAAATATTTGACTTGGACATAAATAGTAAATAGCTAAATTATGGTAAGTGGCAAATAAATTATTATTTATCCTCGGTGGAGTTTGGCCTAATTATGTAAAGTGGACAAGGTGTAATTAATGAATTAGAAGTTATGGGAAGAAAGGAAATAATTTTAGGACAAATATTTACATAACAGTAATAAATCATTTAATTCATATCTCAGGTTAATAATATTAACTGTAAAAGTAATTTATCTGTTGACAGTAAATGACATGGCATGTCCAAGTGGCCCTAGTTCTAGGAAGGCATACACTTGAGGTTGTTGAATAATGTAGGGCAATTCTATGTAGTGTGATTCTTCTTGAATTGATAACAATTTGTGGAGTTTTTTTACAATTTGTCTTGTTAGATTAGTATTCTTCTTCTTATTAATCCATGTGTGTGTACTTCATCAAACTACTACCAAAACATAAGAACAAAAACACAAGGTGTTGGATCTCAACCAGGGCCAAAACGTCTCTTCTCTTGAGAGGAAAATGCTTTAGTATTATTGAAGCTTCTTATTGATCAATGCCAAACCCTAGACCCTTGACAAGAATATCCTCCAAGCACAATTCAAGTCCTTCCTTCTTCCTACACTTTGTTTCCTAGAACTTCATCCTCCTTGTTCTGGCACTTCGTCTTCCTACTTCTTTCGGCAATTGGTGATAGACCTTGTTATGCTTAGTTCTAGTAGATATATTTATCCATTATCCTTAGTGAACTCTTTCACACTATGATGCCTTCCTTCTCTTAACCAACCGAGTTCCTTCTTGATGTGAAGTTACAGACTTGATGTGACAGCACTGCAGCCCTAGTTTTCGCACATGTGGGAGGTTTCCCTTAGGTTTTTGACCTTTTCCTTCTTCACTTTAGAGAGTCTCTTCTTCGCTATAGTGGGAGGCCTTATAGGCCTTAGTTTCTATCCCAAACAAAGAGAGATAATAAACTTTGATTTTGTTGTTGTAGTGACCACAGAAAACCCTAGTTTTCCTCGCATGTGTGACTGCAATTCACCCTAAAACAGTCCTTTAGATTTAGATTATGTCTCCTCCTTCTTCATTGCACTAGAGGCTCCTTTTAAACTCAACTTTTCCACCTTTTATTTTACTTCACTTGCTCGCTCATTGATGAGCACTAGTATTGCAGCAAGGATGTTGCAACTCCTGGGCTACTAGCTTTACTTATCAACCCGGAGTCCATACAAACTTGGAGGTGACGGTGCTATATGCACAAGTAAAAGTGAAGGTCATGCCTGTTTTCACTGTTCATCCGACGAGAAACCCCAGGGGTTCCAAGCCAGACTTCTATAGAGTCAAAAGAATCATGATTCTTTGATGGAAGAAGAGCCAATTTATTCTAAGAGATCCACTCTACTACAGTAATGAAGAAAACAACATGTAATGCTAAATCACACCATATCCTAATTAACCATTTAAATAGCTATGCTAAGAAAAATTGATAAATAAACACTAATGTAATGTTGTTACCTAGTTACAGAAGTAAAGAGCATCAAACCCTCCAAAGTGTAAGGAAGAAAACTAAACTAAATCTGTTTTCACTTTTTTTGTTTTCTTTGGTAAAATCAAGCATGCAATTTAATTGTTCTTGTGTATGTGACAGGTGGATGGAAGGTGGTTGAGGATAGTTAGAAGGTCTATGGAGTGTTTGGATGGTGTAGGAGGTTCCTAGGAGGCCTTTGTGACTTTTTAGAGGTTCCCCATCAATTCTGCCTCAAAACAGGTTGTTTCAGGAAAACCTACAGGATGTACTAGAAACCTACAAGATGATCCTATAGGAATTACAAGAAACCTATAGGATGCAACCGAGAGTTAATTTTGAGGTGTTGGAGGTGTTGGGAAGCTTGGAAAATGTGTGTGATGAGTGCGATAGGGTGTTAGAAGTTCTAGGAACACTTAGGAGTCATTATCTCAAAGAAGATATGGCTAGATTCGCTCAATGCGTCTAAGGGAATTTCAATGAAAAAGGACAAAAAACTAGTGAGGGTGATGGTGGACCAAGAGATGGTTGAGGTCGATGAGGTGGAAGATGGATGTTGGTGATGAAGCCAAGACCTCCTCTTGAAGTACCTGCAATGCTTAAGATGTGTGTGTCTTCCAAAAACTATGCAACAAGATACATTCTCATAAACTAGAAAAACATGAATCAATTTCCCATTATGCGTGAAGAAAGTATTGAAGGAAATGAGAACATGAGTGAGATATTATTGCAAAAAGAGAGTGCTGGAAAAAGATGACAATGAAATGAACCAAGTACTAAATCAAGACAACAAACTTCAAAGCTCATGCAAGAACTAAAAATCTGTGTTTTTGGGGTTGTTGAAGGGTCTCTTCCTCAAGTCATGGTCCCAGAGAGAGGAGGTGAAGCCAAGACACCTGCTAGAAATATTATGGTGATATTTTTCTCCTTTCTAACCTACTAATTGAAAGAAGGCACAAATGGAAGCAAACTAAAATACAACCAATCTACTCTACACTGTTGTAATGGAAATGCAGCTAGTTAAGCAAATGAACAATTAAACCATGAACCTATGCTAGCATACATGTACAATAAAGAGGATCCTTGGTTGCTAGGGTTGGGCCCTAACCCAAGAGCTTTAGACCTCTGAGTTAGCTCAGTGTTGGCTCAAAACAAAATTCATTTTTATTATCAAAACCATGGATTACATCAAAAATTGTCACAAGTCTTGCAACTCAAAAATAGAGTAGAGTTTTACAATCAAAAATTTGAATCCTACTGAGATCCTAGGCCTCTCTACTTATACATCTAAAGTCTCCAACAACTTCGTTAAAATTAGGGAGGCTCAGCTCCCAAACTCGAGATAAACTGGTTCTTTGTCTTTCACTTGCTCAACTACCTTCTAGTCCTCATGCTTTGGTTGTTTTCACTCCGAGCTGATGGAGGAATATTCGAATGGAAGGGTAGTAAATGAGGAGGATTTACCTCCTATAATTCTTCTCCCTTGTCCCATTTGAGTTTTGACCAAGTTCTTTGCGTTCCCAACCCTCAAATAATATTGGTCATCTTGCCTACTCTTTCCTTGGATGCCCTACATTATCCCTCCTTCAAGCCGACTTGAGGCTGACTTGAGGACAGTGGGCCAACTTGACTTCCTTTGCATCAGTTTTTCTCTTTCGATGATGTCGTTGCATGGAGAGGACTTTGACTTTACTTGGAGATATATTCTTTGACTCTTATACAAATACATACATGGTATAACATGCCCTTAAGGGTCTACAACATTTTATTTTGACTATTTGACTCACCTATAGCACTTTAACATGTGCTAGACCTATTTCAATGAGCAAGAAACTCATTGACATATATTATAAAAATGATTTTTCTTTTTCTTGAATAAATACAAATATCAAAAGTACATTTATGAAAATCTTACCTAGATACATTTCTTTCAACACTCCCTCTAAATTAGGGAGATATCCATACAATATTACAAGGTATTTGGTTATGTTTCAATCTTGAAAAATTCACATAAGAGAAATCGGATTTTCAATCCATCTATTATAGTATCATAATAACCAACATTGTTTCCACAACAAGGCCTTGACTGACAGCTCTATCTCTCAATAGATCAGAGCACAATGTTGGCGAGACCACTGACTTATAGACACCTTAGTAATTGTCTCTCAAGGTACATACCCGCCTGGGTGTTCACATAGTATGACCTTTTAGGAATATTCTTGTCTTGCATTCCCAGCCCTCAAATAATATCGGTCATCTTGCCTACTCTTTCCTTGGATTCCCTACACATCCTCAAAGAGTATCGGATGTTAGATGATTACCCAATCCTTCCATTATTTCTTCCAAAGTGAATACAAGAATGTTGTGTCTACCACTTCTTCTCAATTGAGGAAGACATTCCCAAGTATCCTCTGACAAGGTACTTGTCCAAGTTCCTTTGTAATTGGGAACTTGTTATAACTCCCTCTTAGCTAGGGATGTGTCCATTCATCAAAAACTTCTCCTTCATGGGACCTTTAGCTGCATGATATTCTTCTTTCTTTCGATTTCATGAAGACTTGGTTCGAATTTCCTTTTGGTAGGGCACCATCCATCGATCACTTTCCTTCCTCGTTTGTCATGTCATTGCTCCTTTGTGGAAAGTGGTATTCTTGTCATATATCAAGATCTCTTGTCATATAGCTACTCCTTTATTATCTTTTCCATGCTTCAGAATACTCTTCTCATCGATGCTTCGTTGAACTTGCTTGTTCCCATGCTTTGGTTGAGTAGCCCATCATGACTTCATTCTGTTATTGTTTCAACATTAAGTTTTGTTGGATGGATTCTTCATCATAACATCTTCGTAGAGTAGTATCAATTATCTGCACCTTTCATATCTCCAAGGCCTTCATAGGTGTCAACGGTCCTTTGATCTTTTTCTTCCTTTGTCAGAGTTTTCATGCCTTCTTTTGGGAGATGTATTCAAAGTATCTTGTCAGATAGTGATTCTTGGTGATCATGGTTTTCTTCACATGCTTGATATATTTCTTCATATGCTTATTCTTGGATAGATTGGTCAACCATTTTCTTCTCCTTGTGAGAGAACTTCTTCATTTCTTGCTTCTAGGACTAGTTAGCATATCTTCTTTACTTGCTTCTTAGTCAACAATCTTATATTCCTTATGTGAGTATTTTCTTTTGTTGACCTTCATTGAATTGTAGTACATGCCTTCGAACATGTCATTGGTGAAAGAGAATCTTTCCTACTTTCATGTTATAGAACTATTCCCATGACTCAATAATATACAAATGATAACATGAATAAAATTTGATGCATACATACCTCATCTTGATTCTCCTTTGATCATCTTAGCTTCATTTGGTTTTCCTTGATGTGGCCCTTCTTGTTTCATATTAGCTTGCTTGCATATCATCCTTTTCTTGAATCCCATGAATGGGGTTCCAAATGAGACATCTTATTTGGTTCGTGAAACTTCTTTTGAAGATTCCATCATAGGATCTTAAAGACCCTTGCCTTGCAAATGTTTCTTTCCTTTTGATGATGGAGTTCTTCTAAGATTCTTAATAATGATCAATTTTCTTTCATTGTGGATGAGGTTCTATTCTAGTTATGCTCCTTCTACATGAATATCTTGAGCTATGTCAATCATTCTCCTATATTCTAGAAGATATTTCTAACCATGCATTTTTTTCTCATTTATAAATTCTCTTTCTACATGAGTATCTAGAACTCTATGTACTTCATGTTTCTAGATTCTAGAAGATGTTCCTAGCTATGAAATTTTATTCCTACATGCTCTTGTCCTACTCAAAATTTTGAAAGAAGACTTTAAGTAAATATTTTGACTTAGTCATAGTAGAGATCTAAAGGATCTTCCTTCTTTTGCTTCTTTTCTTCTTCTTTCACCTCTTGAGTCATGTGAGATTCCTCCCTCTTTCTTTTGTTGGTGTTGTCCTTCTCAAGCTTAGGACAATTCCTTTTGTAGTGTCCCTCTTCTTTGCATCCATAGAATTGGATTTTGGACATATCTTTGTTGTTTGTTCTTCATGGACCGAATTTTCCAAATTTTCCCTTTCTCTTGGCCATGGTAGCAAATGATTTCTCCTTTGATTGCACATCTTCCTTGGCTTTGAGTCTGGTTTCTTATGTTTTCCATGGACACCACATTTCAGTTATTGTGGTATATTCCTTCTTGGCATATATGATTGATGTGAAGTCTCCCCAATCCTCAGGTAGATCATTGAGTACTACAGTTGTCATTTCTTTGTCAGACATGACTTCCCCTAGCTCTTGAAGTTGATATCTCATCTCAAAGATCTTCATGAAGTAAGGATCTATTCCTTCCTTTGATATCTTCATCTTGTACAATTCATTTCTTAGAGATATCACTTCTCAAGTTGTGGTAACCGAGAATAGTTCTACTAGTTTATCATATATTTATTTTGATGTTTAAAATTTGGAGACATAAGGAATGAGAGTCCTTGATAGTATTATCTTTTGAGCTCTTGTATCATCCTTATGTACTTGGCCAAGGCTTGGGTTTGTTCCTTAGCAGGGATAGTGATATTGCCTTTGACATGTTCTAGAAGTTCATTCTTCTTGAGTAGTAAATCATTCCTCTTCTTCCATGCAAGAAAGTTATTGGTACCTACCAATTTGTTGTTTTCCTTTAAAAAAGGCATTGATTTATATTCAAAAGGGGACATATACTTACTTGATATATTTTTATATGTAGTGAATTTTCTTTCTCCTTGAAGACTTGATGGCTTGCCTTCCTAGGATCTTGATGTTCTTCAAGTTGCCTTCTCCCAGTGGACTTGCTTGATGATGATATTTTCTTGGTAACTTGTAGATGATGTGGGTCCCTCTTTGATCTGTTCTTCTTTATAGGTGCCTTTATGAAGGCTCTTCTTCTTGATATGTAATCTTCCTTGATGATAGATGGTAGGCCTTCTTGTCCTTGAATTGATTGATACTTCTTGACTTGATGCTTGAACTTTGTAGATGTCCTTCCTTGATGAGCGTTCTTGATATGCCCTTTCCATGATGTGTCATCTTAGCTCCGATACCAATTTGTGGAGTCTTTTTAAAATTTCTTTGTCAGACATGACTTCTCCTAGCTCTTGAAGTTGATCTCAATTTATGGACTTGATAAAAATTTGTGGAGTCTTTTTAAAATTTCTTTGTCAGACATGACTTCTCCTAGCTCTTGAAGTTGATCTCAATTTGTGGACTTGATAAAAATTTGTGGAGTCTTTTTAAAATTTGTCTTGTTAGATTAATCTTCTTCTTCTTATTAATGCATGTGTGTGTACTTCATCACACTTCTACCAAAACATAAGAACAAAAACACAAGATGTTGGCTCTCTGCCAGGGCCAAAACCTCTCTTCTCTTGAGAGGAAAACCCTTTAGTAAGTTTCTCTTATTGAAGCTTTTTATTGATAAATTCCAGACCCTAGACCCTTGACAAGAATATCCTCCAAGCACAAGTCGAGTCCTTACTTCTTCCTGCACTTTGTTTCCCAGCACTTCATGCCCCTTCTTCCGACACTTTGTTCCCTAGCACTTCGTCTTCCTACTTCTTTCGGCAACAGGTGATAGACCTTGTTATGATTAGTTCTAGAAGAGATATTTCTCCTTGATCCTTAGTGAACTCTTTCACATGATTATGCCTTCCCTCTCTTAACCAACCGAGTTCCTTATTTATGTGAAGTTGCAAACTTGATGTGACAGAACTGTATCCCTAGTTTTCACACGTGTGGTAGGTTTCCCTTAGGCTTTTGACCTTTTCCTTATTTGCTTGAGAGAGGCTCTTCTTCATTATAGTGGGAGGCCTTATAGACCTTAGTTTCTAGCCCAAACAATGAGAGATGAGAAACTTTGATGTTTTTGTTGTAGTGAGTGCATACAGCCCTAGTTTTCCTCGTACATGTGACTGCAATTCACCTTAAACAGTCCTTTAGATTTCGGTTATGTCTCCTCCTTCTTCATTGCACTAGAGGATCCTTTTAAACTCGACTTTTCCAACTTTTATTTTAATTTGATTTCTCTCTCATTTCAGAGATGATTGCATTTTCTTTGGATGAGTGGATAGCCTCTATATGTAGAGGATTTTCCTTCCTTTCGGTTGATTTTGAGGAAAGAGGACCGAATTGACTTCCTTTGCATCATTTTTGTTCTTTTGATGATGTCGTTGCATTGAGAGGACTTTGACTTTGCTTGGAGAGATATTATTTGACTCATATACAAATGCATACATGGTGTAACATTCCCTTAAGGGTATACAACATTTTCTTTTGACTATTTGACTCACCTATAGCACTTTAACATGTGCTAGACCTATTTCAATGAGCAAGAAACTCATTGGCATACTTGAATAAATACAAATATCAAAAGTACATTTATGAAGACCAAACCTAGTTACATTTCCTTCAACGGAGGTGGCATGTGGGACTGGTTTCCATGTCATTTGCAACATGTTAGATGTGCAAACATGTTGATATGGCACTAGTGTAGAAAGCTCCTAAGAGCCATATATTAATGCCTTGGACTTAGAATGGGACAAATCCTATATCGTGAGAAAGCCCTCGATGAGTAGGAAATGATGGTAGACTAAAAAATGAGTTTTAAGATGGTTGTATGAGGAGGAATTTTTATAACCCCACTTCCTTAGGGTGAAATAGGAGGTTGGATCTAGATACCCCATAGCCTTAATCGAGCATTAAGAGGATGGTTATATTATAGTAACCTTCACCATAAAAATTCATACGGAGATTCTTATTTAGACTTTGTTCGATCACATTCATTGTATGAGGACATGCAACAAATTCAATGGGGGTTAGATGATGGGCATCTAAAATATAATGTTTTCTATACTTATATTTTTCCCTTTTAACTATTTTTTCCATCCATTGAAAACCATATCTAAGCCCATCATTGTCTGCAATGATGTGTTTTGTATAAGGCATGCTTTCCCACATTTTGTGTTTGTTTATTGAATTATGATAGCATATTTGAGGGAAATGTGTATTTTACTAACCAAGTTGGTGTGACAAAGGGCGCTACTATTCTTAGTACACCATGGTGCTACTAATCCTAGCAAATTGTGATGTTGCCACTCCTAGCATATCATGGTGTTGTTATTAACATATTATGGTGCTAGTAGACCTAGTTCATTGGGGTACTACTATTCTTAATATTTTGTGATGCCATGACACCTATTTCTATCATGACGTCATTGTTCGAAGAAAAGAGAGAGAAATTGTAATCCCTTTTTTCTACAAATTGAAGAGAATAATTGTCTCTTGTACAAGTATATCACATTGGCTATAACAGTCATGTGATCATGCCACAAATTCAGAGTATCTCATGAGGTGCAACTAAAAACACCCTTGGATCATTTTCATAGACATATTCAATTGTAATAGTTGTTTTTCCAAAAAGAAAAAGACCCATAATTTCATTCACATTAAAATGATGAATTTACATTCTACATATACACCTAAAGAGTGATTTCATGTATTTCCACAAACAAGTGACTATGCATTAAGAGCATACTTGAGGATAAAAATGATCAAAAAAGGATTGTACATTTTAACATCCACATAAATCTGTGAAGGAAGAAAAATATCACCACCACATACTATTGGCAAAAATAAGAAATAAAAGCCAAATTTTCCATGAGTGAGTATAAAAGATGAAGGGGACATGCAAAGAATAGTCATCCCATACCAGCTTAATTCTACACTGCACAGAGTAAGAAATATAAAAAAATATGAGGCAAAAAACACATTTGACCATATGCTTACAAAATTAAAAGGATTGTCCATGAAATTAAACAATAAAATTGATAGCTTAAACAAGAGCTGGAAATAAATATATGAGGATCTACGTGCAAACCGTCTCATGTTGCATATGATGCCTAGGTTGGATCCATGAAAGGATAGTGAAAGTATTCATATGATTATTCATTAACCTATTCACGTATAGCCCAAATATTCTTTTCCAAAAGGATACCATATTTTGACAAGTTGTCTGCAACCTTATTCATTTCCCTGTAAATGTGAGAGCATGAAAACAATATGAATGTATCAATAGTATGCTTGATATCATCTAGAATAGGCAATATATATATTTTCTTGAAAACATTAGTGTTATTGATTGAGTTAATAGATAGCATTGAGTCCCCAAAAATGTGGAATTGAGTGCAACCCTTCTCTTTATCAAACAAAACAAGTTTCTACAAGCCAAAATTTTTGCTTGATTATTTTTCCTAGGTTCCAAACCCATTTTGACTTTGAAACTATGATCTAGATAAAGAAATAATATAAATACTCCTCCATGGTTCTAACTATTGTTAGTAGATGCACCATCACAAAATTCCCCTGGCTAAGAAGTAAGAAACCATGCTTTTAGGAATAATCACTCTAGGGGCTATAATACCTTTTCCTTGTGGGAAATGACTTAAAATTGTCAAAAACTCATCTACATTGTGCACAGGAATCAAATTATTATCCTAAAATACCACTTTATTCTTAGCCAACCACACCCCCCAACAAATAATGAGGGGTAGAGCTTTGAAAAATGACAAATCAGGTTTGCACATCAAGAATGTTGGGTTGTGTTATATTCTTTCCATGACTAACCTAGGTTGTTTGGGCGAACCTACCTATGGTTTTCGGTCCACAGTTTTGGACGCGATGGTTTTTCGGTCCATGGTATTGGATGCTTCGACATGTATAAATATGTATTGTAACATTGAAAGGAATATAATGAAAA